>CANNZV010007017.1:0-13042 GCA_947561585.1 Caprella mutica | reverse complement strand
AGGCATCTTTTGTAAAAACGACAGACTTAATAATCTCAGGACGTAGATTATTACCGCCTAATGCATGGTCGAGTTGCCAAGCACCACTGGCACTTCCTAATTTTAAAATTTGCCCCCACGCATTATTATTGGTGCCGCCATACCAAATATTGTTTCCATCTTCCCAATAACCTACCGTTGCATAAAGCGCTCCTTTGTGTTGAACTAGTTGTAACACTTCCGAACCGCCAAGGAATTTCCCACCTACCGTTGCTCCGGCTGAAAATGAGGATTGCCAAGTTTGTGCTTGCGCTTGCAAAGTACAAAACAGTGTGATAAGAAAAAGAGAAAAGAGTCGTTTCATAACGATTGGAAAGATACGATGATCCGATAAATTATTCTTTGGTTCTCATATCCCAATCAATAGTTCTACAATAGATTCTAAAGGAATTGCGTTAGGAAATTCTAGAATTCATTAAATTCGAATACATGAATATTTTGAAAAACAACTTTTGCACGATGTTCTTGTTACTTGCGATTGTAGTATCATTTTCTGCATGTAAAAAAAATAATGAAAAAGAAAATGAGAACGAAGATGTTGAAGGTTACAGAACCATAGAACGAGGATCGAATATACGAGAATATATTATTCATATTCCACCTTCTTATAATGCCAACAATCCTATCCCTTTACTTATTAATTTCCACGGCTTTGGTGGTACCGCGGCAAGTTTTATTGGTGAAGCTGGCAATTTAAATACGATTGCCAATACGAATAACTTTTTGGTAGCCTACCCGCAAGGTGTTGAACGAAGCAAAGGAGATGCCGAGTGGGACCCGGGCGATAATGGAAGTACAAACATAAACGATAATGATATATATTTTACCGAGCAACTAATAGCAGACATTAGCAATGAATTCAATGTAGATGCAAACAAAATTTATGCTGCAGGGTATTCTAATGGCGGCATGATGGCCTATGGGTTGGCTTGTAAAAAAGCAGATCAAATAGCGGCGGTAGGCATTATGTCGGGTACGATGCTAGCGGACACCACATGCAATACTAGCGAATACACTTCTATCATTAATTTTCATGGAACGAGCGATGGCGTTTTGCCTTTTAATGGAAATCAAGATTTTCAGTCGGTGCCCAATGTGGTAAGTTTGTGGTTGGGGCATAATAATATTCCTGTGGCAAGTAAAGTGTCTACACAACTTAATAATGGTGGCGTGGATAGAGATGCTTATAGTGGTGGAAGTGGAAATACCTCCTACCATTTATATAAAGTAAACGGCGGTGACCATGTATGGTTTACTAATAATATAGATGGACAAAACCCAAATCAGATGTTGTGGGATTTTTTATCGGCTTATAGTTTAAACGATTAATCAAAACAACGGTGCAGAGATACCGAGGTCGATTTAAGATACTGGTTTTAACTATGGAGTTTAATGGACGGCGTGCGGCAAATACAAAAAAATAGCCACGCGTTGACGTGGCTACAATTATTATTTTTAAAAAGAAGTTCTACAAACTCCCCAAAGCCGCTTCATAATTTGGCTCATCTACTATCTCACTTACTTGCTCAGTATGTACCACTTTGCCTTCAGCATTTACCACAACAATACAACGAGAACTTAAACCTGTAAATGGTCCGTCTACAAAGTTTAAACCGTAGTCGTCTCCAAAAGCTCCTGTTTTAAAATCAGAAAGCATGTCTACATTCTCAATACCTTCTGCACCACAAAAACGACCTTGTGCAAATGGCAAGTCTCTTGAGATACATAATACTTTTGTGTTCTCTAATGCAGCTGCAGCCTTATTAAATGTACGAACCGAAGTTGCACAAACGCCTGTGTCAACACTTGGAAAAATATTCATTACAATATTCTGTCCTTTATAATCTGCTAGTGATTTAGTAGATAAATCTCCTGCTACTAACTGAAAATCTTTTGCATCGCTTCCTACTGCTGGTAATTCACTTTTTGTATTTACGGGAGTTCCTTTCATTGTTACTTGTGCCATAATTTTTTTATTTTTTGCAAAGGTAAGTTCTAAGAATATTTAAATGCTCAACATTTCCATTAGAAATCAGAGTCTATCTTCGCAACGATGCCAAGTTCAATTATCTTATTGTTTCTAATTTTTGCCGCAAGTTTAGCTCTCTTGGTTTTTGCATCGGGCAAGTTTATTGAGGCTTCAGAAAAATTGGGTTTGGCCTTGGGTTTGCCCCCTTTTGTAATCGGTGTAACGGTGGTAGCGTTAGGAACTTCGCTACCAGAAATGGTATCTTCTATTCTCGCTGTGCAACATGGCGAGTCAGAAATCGTAGTGGGGAATATTGTGGGGTCGAACATTACCAACATTCTCCTAATTATTGGTACCGTTGCTTTTCTTGGCAAGTCCATTCATATCAAGTTTAATTTTAAAAAGTTAGACTTGCCTTTTTTATTAGGTACGGCAGCTTTTCTTTTTTACGCCATATGGGATTTGAAAATTGCTTTTTGGGAAGGGCTTACTTTTTTGGGACTGACGGTTTCTTATGTCATACTCTCGCTCTCAAAAGGAAGTGACATAAACGATGAAGTGGTACCGAAACTTACTTGGCAAACGATGGCGTGGTTACTAGCCGGAGGAGTGGGTGTTTACTTTGGTGCAAAATACAACATTGCTAGTGTAATTAAAATCGGTAATTTTTTTGAAATAGCCCCGGCCATTATTGCACTTACGGCCGTTGCCCTAGGCACGTCACTACCCGAACTTTTTGTAAGCCTAAGTGCGGTGCGAAAAGGCAAAGTGGAAATTGCAGTAGGTAATGTGTTGGGATCAAATATTTACAACATTATTGCTATAGGTGGCATCAGCCGTATGGTAGGCGAGATAGAAGTGCCTTTAGAAATCAAAAGTGTGAGTATCTTAATAATGCTTGGCGCTACTTTGCTTTTTGCACAAATGCTCTGGAACAAAAAGCTAACCCGTTCGGAGGGAGTGGTATTACTTTTGGCTTATGTGGCTTTTGTTTGCTTTTCGTTTTTGGGCTAATCTACTTAATATTCACTTTCAATTCTCAAAATTAGAATACTAAAACAGCCAACGGATGAAACTTGACATTTATCAAGTTTAGCTATGAGTATCGTCATTTTTTTGTCATCTGGCCTGTCGGACATTTGTATTCTAAATGGAGATACTCATCCTCACATACATCGTTACCGCCATCATAGCTATTGCTTTTATTGGCTTTTTGCTATGGGGTTTGCGGGGCAAACAATTTGACGATGACTATGCTCCACCCCGCAGAATATTATTTGACAACGACAAACCTCAAGAGAAATAGATAATTATGGAAAAACAAACATTTTATTACGATAATAAGATAGTTAGAAACTTTGCTTTTGCAACCACCATTTGGGGTGTTGTGGGCATGTTGGTTGGTTGTGTTATTGCCTTTCAGTTGGTATTCCCTTCTTTAAACCTTGGATTTGCACCAACGACTTTTGGTCGTATGCGCCCTGTTCATACCAATGCTGTAATTTTTGCATTTGTTGGTAATGGCATTTTTATGGGTGTGTATTACTCGCTACAACGCTTATTAAAAGCGCGTATGTTTAGCGATGCGCTTAGTAAAGTACATTTTTGGGGTTGGCAAGCTATTATTTTAATGGGTGCATTATCGCTTTGGCTGGGACATACATCTGGTAAGGAATATGCTGAGTTACAATGGCCCATTGATATTGCTATTACGCTTATCTGGGTTGTATTTGGTATAAATATGATGGGTACGATTCTCAAGCGTAGAGAGCGTCACTTGTATGTTGCTATCTGGTTTTTCATTGGTACTTGGGTTACTGTAGCATTACTACATATTGTAAATTCATTTGCACTACCATATAGCTGGATCGATGGTTATTCCTGGTATGCTGGTGTGCAAGATGCCTTAGTGCAATGGTGGTACGGACATAATGCGGTAGCATTTTTCTTAACCACACCTTACCTCGGTTTGATGTATTATTTTATTCCAAAGGCGTCTAACCGACCGGTATATTCTTACAAATGGAGTATCATTCACTTTTGGGCTTTGATATTTATTTATATCTGGGCCGGCCCACACCATTTATTATATACTGCCTTACCAGATTGGGCACAATCAGTAGGTGTAGTTTTTAGTATTATGCTTATCCTTCCTTCTTGGGGTGGAATGTTAAATGGACTATTAACCTTGCGTGGTGCATGGGATAAAGTTCGTGAAGATCCTATTCTTAAGTTTATGGTGGTAGCCGTTACTTGTTATGGTATGGCAACTTTCGAAGGGCCAATGCTTTCTCTTAAAAGCGTAAATGCCATTACGCACTACACGGATTGGACCGTGGCACACGTACACGTAGGTGCGTTGGGCTGGAATGGTTTCTTAACCTTTGGTATTTTGTATTGGTTAATTCCACGCATTTTCCGAACGGAGTTATTTTCTAAAAAATTAGCTTCTATTCACTTTTGGATTGGCATTATAGGAATCATTATGTACGCGATTCCAATGTATTGGGCAGGTTTTTCTCAAGGGCTTATGTGGAAAGAGTTTACGCCAGAAGGAACACTAACTTATCAGTTTTTAGAAACCGTTACGAGCATTGTACCAATGTATTTATTACGCGCAGTTGGAGGAACAATTTACTTGGCTGGCGCAATTCTAATGGGTTACAACTTATTTAAAACAGTACAGAAAGGAAACTTCTTGTCCGATGAAAAAATGGAAGCTTTTCCATTGGCAAAAATATATAAGAAGACAGGTAATGAATATTGGCACAACTGGATTGAGCGTCGCCCAATTCAGTTATTGATTGGTAGTTTAATAGTAGTTGCTATTGGTGGAGCTGTTGAGATATTACCAACGTTCTTAATAAAATCTAACATACCAACTATTGAAGCTGTGAGGCCATATACACCACTTGAGTTGCAAGGTCGTGATATATATGTGCGCGAAGGTTGTAACACGTGTCACTCACAAATGATTCGTCCGTTCCGCGATGAGGTGGTTCGTTATGGCGATTATTCTAAGGCTGGAGAATTTGTATACGATCATCCGCATCAGTGGGGCAGTAAGCGTACTGGACCAGATTTAGCTCGTGAAGGACATAGCAAATTACGCCGACCAAATAGCTGGCATTACAATCACATGGATGAGCCAAGTGCAATATCTCCAGGTTCTATTATGCCACCATACCCTTGGTTGCTTACAGATGATTTAGACACTAGCAATACAGCTGCCAAAATTAGAGCTATGATAACATTGGGTGTGCCTTATGAAAAAGGTTATGACCAACGTGCAAATGCTGACTTAATGAAGCAAGCTGAGGAAATTACAGCAAATCTAAAATCAGAGAAAATTGTTACTAAACCTAACAAAGAAATCGTTGCCTTAATTGCGTATCTGCAAAGATTGGGAAGAGATATTGAAGGTGTAGAAAATTTACCAGAGCATTAATTCAGTAACGTCAATTGAAAAGCAACATTTAAAACAAACGAACAATGAAGTACAAACATTATTTACAAGAAGCGATTGGTATTGAAATTTATCCGCTAATCTCTTTGGTCTTATTTACGGCAGTCTTTGCCTTTGTAATATTTCTTGTTTTGAAAATGAATAAAAAGAAGGTTGAGGATATAAAAGACCTGCCACTTCAATAAAAAATATCTAAAATGAAAAGTAAAGTATTAAGCATAATCATTATTCTTCTTAGCAGTACTACAGTTGCTTGGGCTCAACCAAAACCGAGTGAAGTAGAGTCTTTTTTAAGTAACCCATTGCTCATTTTATTAGGCAGTATTGCACTGATTTTATTATTCGTTATTTATATGATGGGTAAAGTTGCTCTTATGACGCTTAAGAAAAATACGATGGAAGAAAGAAAGAAACGTAAGGACAAAAAAGTAGTTTCTGTGCTGGCCATTCTCGCTCTTTCATTGATGAGCACTTCAGTATTTGGCACATCGGTTGTTCCAGAAGAAACAGCAAGTGGTATTTCGGCTGCTATTACGAGTGAAGCTCTTTGGGCAAGTTTGAGTGTAATAGCCATTGAGCTTTTGGTCATTGCTTACTTATATAAAACTATACGTAAGTTTTCTGGTATGGATGCTGGTAAGGCTTCTTCTTTTGATTGGGATAAATTTTTGGCACGCTGGCATAAATCTACCCCCATTGAGAGTGAAGGAGACATTGACCTTGGACATAATTACGATGGTATACGAGAGTTAGATAATCCAACACCGCCGTGGTGGAGAATCGCTTTTGTGGCAACGATTTTGTTTGCACCCATTTATTTATATCGTTATCATGTTGCACATTCTGCTCCATTACAAATTGAAGAGTTGGCTATTGAGATAAAAGAAGGAGAAGCAGCAAAAAAAGAATATTTAGCAACTTCCTCTAATGCCATTGATGAAAATAATATTGCGACCATGGAAGGAATTGAAGCTTCCGCAGGAGCGGCAATTTTTGCCAAAAACTGCGTTGCTTGTCATGGTGCGGCTGGAGAAGGAAATGCTGTTGGCCCTAACTTGACTGATGAATACTGGTTGCATGAAGGTGGCTTAGTAAATATTTTTAAATCAGTAAAATATGGTTGGCCAGAGAAAGGAATGAAATCTTGGCAAGCAGAAATATCCTCTTTGGATATGGCTCAGGTGGCAAAATATGTAGAGTCGTTGCAAGGGAGTAAGCCAGCTAATGCTAAGGAACCTCAAGGAGAAATATGGAAAGAAGATGGCGCAGATGCTGCTCCTGACGCTGTTGTGGGAGATGATGCTGAAACTGGAGAAACGCCAGTTGAGGAGGAGACTGAGAAAGGAGAAAGTATGTAAGCTGCGCAAGCATCTCATTATATTTTTTTGTTGAAAATTATTCTTTGTACTGTGCCCTTAGTCACATTGTAAGAGAGCTTTTGAATTTAATTTTAAGATTATAATAAGAATATAATGCCAACAGAAGGAGCGATAGAAGAGGCGAAAGACTTTAGAGATAAAATGTCCAATGTGGATCATGATTCGGGCAAACGTCTTTGGATTTATGCAAAAAAACCTTTTGGTAAATTATATAATTTACGTAAGTACGTTTCATATATTTATTTGTTATTTTTTTTCGGTGCGCCTTTTATAAAAATTAATGGAAACCCGCTTTTAATGATAAATGTGGTCAAGGGTAAATTCTCAATTCTTGGTAAAATGTTCTGGCCGCAAGACTTCTTCATTTTTGGATTGGGGATGCTCATTTTTATCATTTTTATTATATTATTTACGCTAGTATTTGGCCGTGTGTTTTGTGGTTGGGTGTGTCCACAGACTATATTCATGGAAATGGTTTTTCGTAGAATAGAATATCTGATAGAGGGAGATGCTGGAAAGCAAAAAGTATTGGATAGACAAAAATGG
This sequence comes from Caprella mutica, assembly GCA_947561585.1. Classification (NCBI taxonomy): domain Eukaryota; kingdom Metazoa; phylum Arthropoda; class Malacostraca; order Amphipoda; family Caprellidae; genus Caprella; species Caprella mutica. The sequence goes on along the minus strand of CANNZV010007017.1, from coordinate 5,643 downwards.
AACAGCGAAAAAATACTGAAAAAAACGGTAAAGCATGTTTTGTTTTTTGCCTTCTCCTTTTTAATTGCTAATACTTTCCTCGCTTATATTCTTGGCATAGAAGCATTGCAAGGTATGATTGCTAATCCTGTAGGTAATATTGGCGTCTTGCTTGGCTTACTTATTTTTACTACTGTTTTTTATGGCGTGTACGCTTATATACGTGAGACCGTTTGTACTAACATATGCCCTTATGGAAGGCTGCAAGGCGTGCTTATGGACAAAGATTCTATAGTAGTAGCATACGATCATGTGCGTGGCGAAGGTCGAGGGAAATATAGAAAAGATAGAGATGAAAACTTAGGGGATTGTATTGATTGCCATCAGTGTGTAGATGTGTGCCCTACAGGAATTGATATAAGAAACGGCACACAATTGGAATGTGTAAATTGTACGGCCTGTATCGATGCTTGTAACTTTATGATGGATAAAGTAGGTTATGAAAAGGGCTTAATTCGTTACGCTTCTGAAAATAGTATTAGCGAGCAAAAAAAGCTAAAAGTAACAACACGCATCAAAGTTTTTACTGCAATATTATTGGCACTTATTGGTATCATGTCATTTACACTTATGAGCCGTAAGGATCTAAATGTAACAGTACTGCGCACGGCTGGGAAATTGTATTACGAAATGGATAATGATACCATTGGTAATTTATATTCGTTAAAAATTATTAATAAAACAAACAATGATATAACGTTGGACTTAGTGCCTAAAACTAAAAATGCAAGAATAAAAATGGCTGGGGAATTGCATCCCGTAATTCCAAAGGCCGCTAAAAAGGATTTGACATTTTTTGTTTTATATCATGCCAAAGACATTGAAGAGCGAAAACATAAAATTGATATTGATTTGATAATGGATGGTGAGGCTAAGCAAAGAGTAACAACAAAATTTATTGGTCCTATAGGTGCTGATTAGCCCAAGTATTATTCATTAGATTATAAAGTAAGTTTAAAAAATAGAAGTATGAACTGGGGATGGAAATTAGGGATTGGTAGTGGGCTGTTTATGGCCATGATTATATATTTTGTAGTGCAAAGTTTTACTACTACACACAAGACCATGCTCGTATCTGATAATTATTATGAAGATGAACTAAAGTATCAAGATCAAATTGATGCTACAAAAAATGCTGATGCTTTGAATGATACGCTTTTTATAACGCAACCTGATACGGATGTGATAATAAAGTACCCTACTTTTTTTCAAAACAACATTTGTGAAGGAACGATTCATTTTTATAAACCAGCCAATGAAAATCATGATAAGCTTATTAAGTTCTCGCACAGTGGTGGCAGGCAAGTTATACCCCGCTCTAAGTTAGCACCTGGGCGCTATCAAGTAAAAGTAGATTTGTCAGTAGATAAGAAAAATTACTATTACGAAATCCCATTGACCGTTCGCTAATGATTTCATCGGCCATAGCAGGATTATTATTAGGTTTAGCCGGTGGCTTTCACTGCATAGGCATGTGTGGCCCGCTTATTATTACTATTCCATTTCAAGCAGTAGAGTCTAAATCAAAAAGGGCTGTCGCTTATATTTTATACGGCACTGGCAAAACCCTAGCTTATGGTAGCTTGGGTTTGTTGGTAGGTTTAATTGGCGGACAAGCTGCGCAGCTATCCGCCCAGCGGTATGTAAGTATTGGTGCGGGTGTGTTGCTCTTACTATCGGTTGTAATGCCTATGCTTTTTAATCAAGTAAATCTGCAACCTAAAGTTATTTCAAGCTTTACTTCTTGGGTAAATAAGAACATTGCACAGCAGTTTAAAAATCAAAAACTATACTCATTTGGTATTATAGGTTTTTGTAATGGCCTGCTGCCTTGTGGTCTGGTTTATGTGGCTATTGCGGCGGCGGTAAGCGCTGGCTGTGTATCTAATGCTATCATGCTCATGCTATTTTTTGGTATAGCCACTATGCTCAGTTTGACAATATTTTCAATTGTGTTTCAAAAACTACCTATGGCTATTCGTCTACAGTTCCGTAAGTTTTTTCCGTACTTAATTATTATTACCGCGGTGCTCTTGATACTGCGTGGTATGCAATTAGGCATCCCGTATCTCTCGCCTGTTTTTGATGGTGCAACTGGCGAGTGTGGGCATAGTTGTTGTGGTTAGTCATTATTGGATAAAAAGTTTCTGTTTATAATATTACTTAGGTATCAATACTCATCACTAAATTCTCTTTTAAGTTTTTTTATAAATGTTTTGTAGTTTGAAATACATGACCAACTTTCATCCAATTAAGAAGGACTTAAATAGATTGTTACTCCTGTGATTCATCTCAAAACTCTTCATTAGTATCAACGTTATAAATTTCTTGAAGGCATTTATATTCAAACTTTGAACTGTCCGTTAAGTTCCACCATTTTTTATACCAGTTAGGCCCTAGACTCATTCTATTAGTTAATTCATATATATCCATTACAGGTACATCTCTACTGTTCTCTTTGTTGGCATACATCATTCCTATTAAGAGACTAGTATGACGCCATTCTGGTTTACCATGATGTTTACCATTTTGGTACTTATAGTCGCCAAGTAATGCGCCATAGTTCATGCAAAATCTTTGGGTCTTGTTATTGTATACTTCAACAAAACGCCGGGCTCCTGTAGTTTTGACTTTTTGTAATAATTCAAAATAATAGTAATAACCAGCTAGCATATCTGCCATCATTTCTTTGCGCAATTCATTTTCGAATACCGTTTCGTTGTTAATGTTTTGAAGAATATGACCAATTTCATGTGCTAGAAATAATCGGAAATAAGGGCTTTCAGTATTGGCAAACGGCTTTCTTTTGAGCAATTTTTCTCCAATTATTATTTGACCATGGTAGTTCTCAAAGGCGCTACTATAGGCACACATTCCATCAGCACCCTTCTCAATTTCCACAATGATATTTACGCCAAAAAAACTTTCAACTATTCGCAATGAGCTTGTAATAAAAGAATTTGGTTCCGTGTGTAATTCGGTGCGTGATGGTTCAGGATGGTTTTCTCCGATGACAAGGCACTGGCTATTAACTGATAAAGGAAGCAAAAATATTATCGGTATTACGATATAGAGATTTAAGTTCTTTTTCATAGTCTTTTTTTAATTATCCCGCAATTGGAGCGAATATGATTTATTAAAAAATAGAGGGTAAGTTTGTTAATGCTTGATTCAAAATAATAATTTATTATTCCGCACCTACTTCCTGTAACCACTTATCTCTAAACGTTTTGCTGTTTGATACACGTGACCAACTTTCGTACCAATTAGGGCCTAAATCCATACGAAGTGCAATGGCATAAATAAGCTTAAACATACTGTCTTTGGGGAGTGCTTGCTTTTGGTTAGAATTGCCCAATCTCATACCAATTAAGAAGCAAGTAATGCGCCATTTTGGTACGCCATGGTGCTCGTCGTTTTGGTATTCGTAATCGCCAATGAGTTCGCCATAGCTTTTGCACATTGTTGATATGCCATCATTGAAAACACCAACGCTATTATTAGACCCAACCTTCTTCAAAATGTCTTGTAGTTCAAAGTGATAATAATATCCGGCAAGTATATCAGCCATTAGCTCTTTACGCGTTTCATTTTTAAACGGGTATTGATCTTGATACTGGAATATATGACCGAACTCATGTGCTAGATACCAACGAAAATATGGATTGCCTTGATCTCTGATTTCTTTTTTTTGAATGAGTCGCTCTCCTATAAAAACCTTGCCATGATAGTTTTGTGATTTGCTTTTATACACACACATTCCATCAGCTCCCTTTTCAATTTTCACAATGGCATTTACGCCAAAAAAATTCTCTACTTTTCTAATAGATTTTTTTATGTCGGCACTTGGAGTCGTATGTAAAGATGTATGTGATGGTTCGGGATGATTTTCTCCAAGTTCTAAGCATTGTGCATTGAGAATAATGGGCGTGCAGAATAGGATAGTTGCTATTATTTTTTTCATATTTTTTATTTTACTTGTTCACCTACATATTTAAAGAATTCTACCGGATCTTTTTGTTTAAACCATACTTCATACCAAGCAGATGTCAATTCCATATTTTTAGCAGTCCTGTATAATAAATTATTTATGTCTTTTTTAGTCAAACCGCTTTGATAGTTTAATTCTCCAAAACGTTGTCCAATTATAAAAGCGGCAGTTCGCCATTCAGGCTTGCCGTGATGATCAGAATCATTGTATTCGTAATCGCTTATTTTACTTGCATAATCGTTTGATACGCCACTGACCATTTTAGGGCTGTAAACGTCAATTGTCTTTTTAATATTGTTTTCTTTTAAAACTTTCATTAGTTGATGATAGTCAAAGTAACCCGCAAGCATATCTGCCATAAGCTCGCCTCGAGTTTCGTTCTTTAATTTGTATTTTGATTGGTTGGCTACAATATGTCCGTACTCATGGGCAAGAAACCGTTTAAACGTTATTCCTTCCACGTCATAATTCTTTAAAAATAATTTACCGGCAATTATAGTTCCATGTATATTAGGGTTGGGGTTAGTATATACGCATAAGCCATCAGCTCCTTTTTCTATTTTTATTATACTGTTTACACCAAAAAATGCTTCCATCTCACGTTGCAATTTTTTAAAATCATTATCAATATCTGTGTGCAATTCTTCTTCATTTACAATGGGGTGTTCATTACTTGCTTCCAAGCATTGTGCATTAAGCATGCTTGCATATAATACGATTCCAAGTGTTACTAATATTTTTTTCATAGTCTCTTTGTTTTTGATAATACAAATGTCAGTTTTTGTGTTGAAGCTCATATACCCTTTTTGGGGGTAACCGCTTATTTGTCGTTTTGAACATTCATTTGGGAATTGTATACACTATTTTCATAGTGCTTTTAAATAATAACCTACTAGGATTAGAGAAGAATGGTAGTGTGAAATATGATGGCCACTACTTTTTTTGTATTTGGTTACCCATATATATACCGAATTCTCCCGGGTCTTTTTGCTTAAACCATACTTCATACCAAGCTGATGTCAATTCCATATTTTTAGCAAGTCTATATAATAAACCATTTACGTCTTTTTTAGTCAAATTTCCTTTTATGTTCATTTCTCCAAAGCGTATACCGATTAGAAAAGCTGCTGCACGCCATTCGGGCTTGCCATGATGTTGACTGTCGCTGTACTCATAATCGCTTATTTTCCTGGCATAAACTGTCATTATGGATTTAACTGCCTGACTGTTGTATAAGATTGGCAGTTTTTTTTCGTTTAAACCTTTTCTTATCTCGTGATATTCATAATAACCAGCAAGCATATCAGCCATTAGCTCTTCACGTGTTTTATTATTAATTTTGTATTTACCTTGAGTTGCAACAATATGTCCGTATTCATGTGCAACAAATCGTTTTACAGAAGAATTTTCTAAACTCTTCCCTTCTAAAAACTTCTCACCCACAATAATTTTTCCATGAATATTAGGATTAGGATCGGTATACACACACATATTGTCCGCTCCTTTTTCCATTTTTATTATACTATTTACACCAAAAAATGCTTCCATCTCACGTTGTAATTTTTTAAAATCACTATCAATATCCGTGTGCAATTCTTCTTCGTTTACAATAG
>CANNZV010007016.1:0-13051 GCA_947561585.1 Caprella mutica | reverse complement strand
ATCTACAGCATAGGATCTATCTACGGCAAAGGATCTATCTACAGTAAGGGATCTTTTTGCAGCGAAGGATCAATCTACAGCAAAGGATCTATTTACAGCGAAGAATCGATCTACAGCAAAGGATCTATCTACAGCAAAGGATCTATCTACAGCAAAGGATCTATCTACAGTCAAGGATTTATCTACTGCAAAGGATCTATCTACAGCAAAGGATCAATCTACAGTTAAGGATCTATCTTAAGCAAAGGATCTATCGACAGCAAAAGATCTATTAACAGCAAAAGTTCTATATTCTGCAAAGGATCTATCTACAGCAAAGGATCTATCTACAGGAAAGTATCTATCTACAGCAAAGGATCTATCTACAGCAAAGGATCTATCTACAGCAAAGGATCTTTCTACAATATGTGCTCTATTTACAGCGAAGGATCTATCTACAGTAAATGAACTATATACAGCAAATGATCCATCTACAGTTAATTATCTATCAACAGCAAAGGATCTATCTACAGCAAAAGATCTATTAACAGCAAAAGTTATATATTCTGCAAAGGATCTTTCTACAGCAAAGGATCTATCTACAGCAAAGCATCTACCTACAGCAAAGGATCTATCTGCAGCAAGGGATCTATCGGCAGTAAAGGACCTATCTACATCAAAGGATCCATTTACAGCAAATGATCTATCTACAGTCAAGGATCTATCGAGAGCAAAGGATCCATATACAGCAAAAGATCTTTATACAGCAAAAGATCTAGTAACAGCAAAAATTCTATATACTGCAAAGGATCTATCTACAGCAAAGGATCTATTCTAAAGGAAAGTATCTATCTACAGCAAAGGATCTATCTACAGCAAAGGATTTATCTACAGCAAAGGATCCATCTACAGCAAAGGATCTATCTTCAGCAAAGGATCTTTCTACAGAATAGGATCTAACTACAGCAAAGGATCTATCTACAGCAAATGATCGATCTATAGCAAAGAATATATCTACAGTAAAGGAACTCTATACAGCCAAAGGATCCATTTACAGCAAAGGATCTACCTACAACAAAGGATCTATCTACAGCAAAGGATCTATTTATAGAGTAGATCTATTTATAGAGTGATCAGTCAACAGCAAAGGATCTTTCTACTGCGAAGGATCTATTTACAGCAGAAGATCTTTCTACAGCAAAGGATCTTCCTACAGCAAAGGATCTCTCTACAGCAAAGGATCTATTTACAGTATGAGATCTATCTACAGCAAACCTTTAATCTACAGTAAAGGATCTATCTACAGAAAAAGATCTATCTACAGAAAAGGATCTATTTACGGCAAAAGATTTATATATTTATTTATAGCAAAGGATCTTAGATCTATTTACAGCAAAGAATCTATGTACGATAAATGATCTATCTACTACAAAAGATCTATCTACAACAAAGGATCTATCTACAACAAAGAATCTATCAACAGCAAAGAATCTATCTACAGCAAAAGATCTATCTACAGCAAAGGATTTATCTACAGCAAAGGATCCATCTACAGCAAAGGATCTATCTTCAGCAAAGGATCTTTCTACAGAATAGGATCTATCTACAGCAAATGATCAATCTATAGCAAAGGATATATCTACAGTAAAGGATCTATCTACAGCATAGGATCTATCTACGGCAAAGGATCTATCTACAGTAAGGGATCTTTTTGCAGCGAAGGATCAATCTACAGCAAAGGATCTATTTACAGCGAAGAATCGATCTACAGCAAAGGATCTATCTACAGCAAAGGATCTATCTACAGCAAAGGATCTATCTACAGTCAAGGATTTATCTACTGCAAAGGATCTATCTACAGCAAAGGATCAATCTACAGTTAAGGATCTATCTTAAGCAAAGGATCTATCGACAGCAAAAGATCTATTAACAGCAAAAGTTCTATATTCTGCAAAGGATCTATCTACAGCAAAGGATCTATCTACAGGAAAGTATCTATCTACAGCAAAGGATCTATCTACAGCAAAGGATCTATCTACAGCAAAGGATCTTTCTACAATATGTGCTCTATTTACAGCGAAGGATCTATCTACAGTAAATGAACTATATACAGCAAATGATCCATCTACAGTTAATTATCTATCAACAGCAAAGGATCTATCTACAGCAAAAGATCTATTAACAGCAAAAGTTATATATTCTGCAAAGGATCTTTCTACAGCAAAGGATCTATCTACAGCAAAGCATCTACCTACAGCAAAGGATCTATCTGCAGCAAGGGATCTATCGGCAGTAAAGGACCTATCTACATCAAAGGATCCATTTACAGCAAATGATCTATCTACAGTCAAGGATCTATCGAGAGCAAAGGATCCATATACAGCAAAAGATCTTTATACAGCAAAAGATCTAGTAACAGCAAAAATTCTATATACTGCAAAGGATCTATCTACAGCAAAGGATCTATTCTAAAGGAAAGTATCTATCTACAGCAAAGGATCTATCTACAGCAAAGGATTTATCTACAGCAAAGGATCCATCTACAGCAAAGGATCTATCTTCAGCAAAGGATCTTTCTACAGAATAGGATCTAACTACAGCAAAGGATCTATCTACAGCAAATGATCGATCTATAGCAAAGAATATATCTACAGTAAAGGAACTCTATACAGCCAAAGGATCCATTTACAGCAAAGGATCTACCTACAACAAAGGATCTATCTACAGCAAAGGATCTATTTATAGAGTAGAATCTTTCTACAGCAAAGGATCTACTACAGCAAAGGATCTATCTTCAGCAAAGGATCTATCTACAGCAAATGATCTATCTACAGCAAAGGACCTATCTACAGTAAAGGATCTATTTACAGCGAAGAATCAATCTATAGCAAAGGATCTATCTACAGCAAAGGATCTATCTACAGCATAGGATCTATCTACAGCAAAGGATTTATCTACAGTAAGGGATCTTTTTGCAGCGCAGCATCAATCTACAGTAAAGGATCTATTTACAGCGAAGGATCGATCTACAGCAAAGGATCTATCTACAGTTAAGGATCCATCTACAGCAAAGGATCTATCTACAGCAAAGGATCTATCTAAAGCCAATGATCTATCTACAACAAAGGATCTATTTACAGCAGAGGAACTTTATACAGCAAAGGATCTATCTACAGCAAAGGATCTATCTACAGCAAAGAATCTATCTACACCGAAGGATCTTTCTACAGTGCAGGATCTGTCAACAGCAAAGGATCTATCTCCAGAAAATGATCTATTTACAGCAAAAGATCTTTCTACAACAGAGGATCTTTCTACATTAAAGGATATATCTACAGCAAATGATCTATCTACAGCAGAGTGATCTATCTACAGAAAGGGATCTATCTACAGCAAAGAATCTATCTACACCAAAGGATCTTTCTACAGGAAAGATCTGTCAACAGCAAAAGATCTTTCTACTGCAAAGGATCAATTTAAAGCAGAAGATCTTTCAACATCAGAGGATCTTTCTACAGCAAAGTATCTCTCTACAGCAAAGGATCTATTTACAGTATGGGATCTATCAACAGCAAAGGTTTTATCAACAGTAATGGATCTATCTACAGAAAAGAATCTATCTACAGAAAAGGATCTATCTACAGAAAAGGATTTATCTACAGCGAAGGATCTATCTACAGCAAAGGATCTATCTACAGCAAAGGATCTATCTACGGGAAAGGAGTTTCCATTTATATATAGCAAAGGATCTTAGATCTATTTACAGCAAAGGATCTATCTACGATAAATGATCTATCTACTACAAAAGATCTATCTACAGCAAAGGATCTATCTACATTAAAGGATCTATCTAAAGCAATGGATCAATCTACAGCGAAAGATCTATCTTCAGCAAAGGATCTTTCTACAGAATAGGATCTATCTACAGCAAAGGATCTATCTACAATATGTGATCTATTTACAGCAAAGGATCTATCTACAGCTAAGGATCTATCTACAGCAAATGATGAATCTATAGCAAAGGATATATCTACAGTAAAGGAACTCTATACAGCCAAAGGATCCATTTACAGCAAAGGATCTATCTACAACAAAGTATCTATCCACAGCAGTGGAACTATTTATAGCGGAGAATCTTTCTACAGCAAAGGATCTATCTTCAGCAAAGGATCTTTCTACAGAATAGGATCTATCTACAGCAAAGGATCTATCTACAATATGTGATCTATTTACAGCAAATGATCTATCTACAGCTAAGGTTCTATCTACAGCAAATGATCAATCTACAGCAAAGGATCTATCTACAGCAAAGGATTTATCTACTGCAAAGGATCTATCTACAGCAAAGGATTAATCTACAGTTAAGGATCTATCTACAGCAAATGATCGATCTATAGCAAAGGATATATCTACAGTAAAGGAACTCTATACAGCCGAAGGATCCATTTACAGCAAAGGATCTATCTAAAGCAAAGGATTAATCTACAGCTAAGGATCTATCTACAGCAAATGATCAATCTATAGCAAAGGATATATCTACAGTAAAGGATCTATCTACAGCATAGGATCTATCTACAATATGTGATCTATTTACAGCAAAGGATCTATCTACAGCTAAGGATCTATCTACAGCAAATGATCATCTACAGTAAAGGATCTATCTACAGCGAAGGATCTATCAACAGCAAAGCATCTATCTAGAGCAAAGGATCTATCTACAGCAAGGGATCTATCGACAGTAAAGGATCTATCTACAGCAAAGGATCCATCTACAGCAAAGGATCTATCTACAATCAAGGATCTATCTACTGCAAAGGATCTGTCCACAGCAAAGGATCTGTCCACAGCAAAGGATCTATCTACAACAAAGAATCTATCTACAGCAAAGAATATATGTTCAGAAAATAATCTATAAACAGCAGATGATCTATCTACAGCGAAGGATCTATCTACAGTAAATGAACTATATACAGCAAATGATCCATCTACAGTTAATTATCTATCAACAGCAAAGGATCTATCTACAGCAAAAGATCTATTAACAGCAAAAGTTATATATTCTGCAAAGGATCTTTCTACAGCAAAGGATCTATCTACAGAAAAGTATCTATCTACAGCAAAGGATCTATCCACAGCAAAGGATCTATTTACAGCGAAGAATCGATTTACAGCAAATGATCTATTTACAGCAAAAGATCTTTCTACAACAGAGGATCTTTCTACATTAAAGGATCTATCTACAGCAAAAGATCTATCTACAGCGAAGTGATCTATCTACTGTAAGGGATCTATCTACAGCAAAGAATCTATCTACCCCAAAGGATCTTTCTACAGCGAGTGATCAGTCAACAGCGAAGGATCTTTCTACTGCGAAGGATCTATTTACAGCAGAAGATCTTTCTAAAGCAAAGGATCTTTCTACAGCAAAGGATCTCTCTACAGCAAAGGATCTATTTACAGTATGGGATCTATCTACAGCAAACCTTTAATCTACAGTAAAGGATCTATCTACAGAAAAATATCTATCTACAGAAAAGGATTCATATAGAGCGAAGGATCTATCTACAGCAAAGGATCTATCTACAGCAAAGAATCTATCTACAGCATAGGATCTATCTACAGCAAAGGATTTATCTACAGTAAGGGATCTTTTTGCAGCGAAGCATCAATCTACAGCAAAGGATCTATTTACAGCGAAGGATCGATCTACAGCAAAGGATCTATCTACAGTTAAGGATCTATCTACAGCAAAGGATCTATCTACAGCAAAGGATCTATCTAAAGCCAATGATCTATCTACAACAAAGGATCTATTTACAGCAGAGGAACTTTATACAGCAAAGGATCTATCTACAGCAAATGATCTATCTACAGCAAAGAATCTATCTACACCGAAGGATCTTTCTACAGTGCAGGATCTGTCAACAGCAAAGGATCTATCTCCAGAAAATGATCTATTTACAGCAAAAGATCTTTCTACAACAGAGGATCTTTCTACATTAAAGGATATATCTACAGCAAATGATCTATCTACAGCAGAGTGATCTATCTACAGAAAGGGATCTATCTACAGCAAAGAATCTATCTACACCAAAGGATCTTTCTACAGGAAAGATCTGTCAACAGCAAAAGATCTTTCTACTGCAAAGGATCAATTTAAAGCAGAAGATCTTTCAACATCAGAGGATCTTTCTACAGCAAAGTATCTCTCTACAGCAAAGGATCTATTTACAGTATGGGATCTATCAACAGCAAAGGTTTTATCAACAGTAATGGATCTATCTACAGAAAAGGATCTATCTACAGAAAAGGATCTATCTACAGAAAAGGATTTATCTACAGCGAAGGATCTATCTACAGCAAAGGATCTATCTACAGCAAAGGATCTATCTACGGGAAAGGAGTTTCCATTTATATATAGCAAAGGATCTTAGATCTATTTACAGCAAAGGATCTATCTACGATAAATGATCTATCTACTACAAAAGATCTATCTACAGCAAAGGATCTATCTACATTAAAGGATCTATCTAAAGCAATGGATCAATCTACAGCGAAAGATCTATCTTCAGCAAAGGATCTTTCTACAGAAGAGGATCTATTTACAGCAAAGGATCTATCTACAGCTAAGGATCTATCTACAGCAAATGATGAATCTATAGCAAAGGATATATCTACAGTAAAGGAACTCTATACAGCCAAAGGATCCATTTACAGCAAAGGATCTATCTACAACAAAGTATCTATCCACAGCAGTGGAACTATTTATAGCGGAGAATCTTTCTACAGCAAAGGATCTATCTTCAGCAAAGGATCTTTCTACAGAATAGGATCTATCTACAGCAAAGGATCTATCTACAATATGTGATCTATTTACAGCAAATGATCTATCTACAGCTAAGGTTCTATCTACAGCAAATGATCAATCTACAGCAAAGGATCTATCTACAGCAAAGGATTTATCTACTGCAAAGGATCTATCTACAGCAAAGGATTAATCTACAGTTAAGGATCTATCTACAGCAAATGATCGATCTATAGCAAAGGATATATCTACAGTAAAGGAACTCTATACAGCCGAAGGATCCATTTACAGCAAAGGATCTATCTACAGCAAAGGATTAATCTACAGCTAAGGATCTATCTACAGCAAATGATCAATCTATAGCAAAGGATATATCTACAGTAAAGGATCTATCTACAGCATAGGATCTATCTACAATATGTGATCTATTTACAGCAAAGGATCTATCTACAGCTAAGGATCTATCTACAGCAAATGATCATCTACAGTAAAGGATCTATCTACAGCGAAGGATCTATCTACAGCAAAGCATCTATCTACAGCAAAGGATCTATCTACAGCAAGGGATCTATCGACAGTAAAGGATCTATCTACAGCAAAGGATCCATCTACAGCAAAGGATCTATCTACAATCAAGGATCTATCTACTGCAAAGGATCTGTCCACAGCAAAGGATCTGTCCACATCAAAGGATCTATCTACAACAAAGAATCTATCTACAGCAAAGAATATATGTTCAGAAAATAATCTATAAACAGCAGATGATCTATCTACAGCGAAGGATCTATCTACAGTAAATGAACTATATACAGCAAATGATCAATCTACAGTTAATTATCTATCAACAGCAAAGGATCTATCTACAGCAAAAGATCTATTAACAGCAAAAGTTATATATTCTGCAAAGTATCTTTCTACAGCAAAGGATCTATCTACAGAAAAGTATCTATCTACAGCAAAGGATCTATCTACAGCAAAGGATCTATTTACAGCGAAGAATCGATTTACAGCAAATGATCTATTTACAGCAAAAGATCTTTCTACAACAGAGGATCTTTCTACATTAAAGGATCTATCTACAGCAAAAGATCTATTTACAGCGAAGTGATCTATCTACTGTAAGGGATCTATCTACAGCAAAGAATCTATCTACCCCAAAGGATCTTTCTACAGCGAGTGATCAGTCAACAGCGAAGGATCTTTCTACTGCGAAGGATCTATTTACAGCAGAAGATCTTTCTACAGCAAAGGATCTTTCTACAGCAAAGGATCTCTCTACAGCAAAGGATCTATTTACAGTATGGGATCTATCTACAGCAAACCTTTAATCTACAGTAAAGGATCTATCTACAGAAAAAGATCTATCTACAGAAAAGGATTCATATAGAGCGAAGGATCTATCTACAGCAAAGGATCTATCTACAGCAAAGAATCTATCTACAGCAAAGGATCTATCTACGGCAAAAGATTTATATATTCATTTATAGCAAAGGATCTTAGATCTATTTACAGCAAAGAATCTATCTACGATAAATGATCTATCTACTACAAAAGATCTATCTACAACAAAGGATCTATCTACAACAAAGAATCTATCAACAGCAAAGAATCTATCTACAGTAAATGAACTATATACAGCAAATGATCCATCGACAGTTAATTATCTATCTACAGCAAAGGATCTATCTACAGAAAAGTATCTATCTACAGCAAAAGATCTATCTACGGCAAAGGATTTATCTACAGCAAAGGATCCATCTACAGCAAAGGATCTATCTTCAGCATCTATCCACAGCAAAGGATCTATCTACAGCAAAAGATCTAGTAACAGCAAAAGTTCTATATTCTGCAAAGGATCTATCTACAGCAAAGGATCTATCTTTAGGAAAGTATCTATCTACAGCGAAGGATCTATCTACAGCAAAGGATTTATCTACAGAAAAGGATTTATCTACAGCAAAGGATCTATCTACAGCAAAGGATCTATCTACAGCAGAGGATCTATTTAGTGTATGGGATCTATCTACAGCAAAGCTTTTATCTACAGTAAAGGATCTATCTACAGAAAAGGATCTATCTACAGAAAAGGATTTATCTACAGCGAAAGATCTATCTACAGCAAAGGATCTATCTACAGCAAAGGATCTATCTACAACAAAGAATCTATTTACAGCAAAGAATCTAGCTACAGTAAATGATCTATCTACAGCAAAGGATCTATCTACACCAAAGGATCTATCTACAGCAAAGGATCTATCTACAGCAAGGGATCTATCTACAGTATAGGATCTATCTACAGCAAAGGATCTATCTACAATAAACGATATATCTTCAGCGAAGGATCTATCTACTGCAAAAGATCCATCTACAGCAAAAGATATATCTACAGTAAAGGATCTATTTACTGCAAAGGATCTGTCCACTTCAAAGGATCTATCTACAACAAAGAATCTATCTACAGCAAAGAATCTATGTTCAGCAAAGAATCTTTCTACAGCAGAGGATCTTTCTACAGCAAAGTATCTCTCTACAGCTAAGGATCTATTTACAGTATGGGATCTATCAACAGCAAAGGTTTTATCAACAGTAATGGATATATCTACAGAAAAGGATCTATCTACAGAAAAGAATTTATCTACAGCGAATGATCTGTCCACAGCAAAAGATCTATCTACAACAAAGAATCAATATACAGCAAAGAATCTATGTTCAGCAAAGAATCTATCAACAGCAAAGGATCTATCTACAGCAAAGGATCAATATACAGCAAAAAATCAATCCACAGCAAAGGATCTATCTACAGTAAAGTAGCTATATACAGCAAAGGATCCATCTACAGGAAAGGATCTATAAACAGCAAAGGATCTATCTGCAGCAAAAGATCTATTTACAGCAAAAGTTCTATCTACAGCAAAGGATCTATCTACAGGAAAGGATCTATCTACAGGAAAGGATCTATCTACATCAAAGGATCTATCTACAGTAAAGGATCTATCTACATCATATGATCAATCTACAGCAAGGGATCTATCTACAGCAAAGAATCCATTTACAGTTAAGGATCTATCTACAGCAAAAGATCTATCTACAATATGGGATATATCTACAGTAAAGGATCTATCTACTACAAAGGATCTATCTACAGCAAACGATCTATCTACAACAAAGAATCTATCTACAGCAAAAATTATATCAACAGTAAAGGCTCTATCTACAGCAAAGGATCTATCTACAGCAAAGCATCTATCCACAGCAAAGGATCTATCTACAGCAAAAGATCTAGTAACAGCAAAAGTTCTATATTCTGCAAAGGATCTATCTACAGCAAAGGATCTATCTTTAGGAAAGTATCTATCTACAGCGAAGGATCTATCTACAGCAAAGGATTTATCTACAGAAAAGGATTTATCTACAGCAAAGGATCTATCTACAGCAAAGGATCTATCTACAGCAGAGGATCTATTTAGTGTATGGGATCTATCTACAGCTAAGCTTTTATCTACAGTAAAGGATCTATCTACAGAAAAGGATCTATCTACAGAAAAGGATTTATCTACAGCGAAAGATCTATCTACAGCAAAGGATCTATCTACAGCAAAGGATCTATCTACAACAAAGAATCTATTTTTACAGCAAAGAATCTAGCTACAGTAAATGATCTATCTACAGCAAAGGATCTATCTACACCAAAGGATCTATCTACAGCAAAGGATCTATCTACAGCAAGGGATCTATCTACAGTATAGGATCTATCTACAGCAAAGGATCTATCTACAATAAACGATATATCTTCAGCGAAGGATCTATCTACTGCAAAAGATCCATCTACAGCAAAAGATATATCTACAGTAAAGGATCTATTTACTGCAAAGGATCTGTCCACTTCAAAGGATCTATCTACAACAAAGAATCTATCTACAGCAAAGAATCTATGTTCAGCAAAGAATCTTTCTACAGCAGAGGATCTTTCTACAGCAAAGTATCTCTCTACAGCTAAGGATCTATTTACAGTATGGGATCTATCAACAGCAAAGGTTTTATCAACAGTAATGGATATATCTACAGAAAAGGATCTATCTACAGAAAAGAATTTATCTACAGCGAATGATCTGTCCACAGCAAAAGATCTATCTACAACAAAGAATCAATATACAGCAAAGAATCTATGTTCAGCAAAGAATCTATCAACAGCAAAGGATCTATCTACAGCAAAGGATCAATATACAGCAAAAAATCAATCCACAGCAAAGGATCTATCTACAGTAAAGTAGCTATATACAGCAAAGGATCCATCTACAGGAAAGGATCTATAAACAGCAAAGGATCTATCTGCAGCAAAAGATCTATTTACAGCAAAAGTTCTATCTACAGCAAAGGATCTATCTACAGGAAAGGATCTATCTACAGGAAAGGATCTATCTACATCAAAGGATCTATCTACAGTAAAGGATCTATCTACATCATATGATCAATCTACAGCAAGGGATCTATCTACAGCAAAGAATCCATTTACAGTTAAGGATCTATCTACAGCAAAAGATCTATCTACAATATGGGATATATCTACAGTAAAGGATCTATCTACTACAAAGGATCTATCTACAGCAAACGATCTATCTACAAAAAAGAATCTATCTACAGCAAAAATTATATCTACAGTAAAGGCTCTATCTACAGCAAAGGATCTATCTACAGCAAAGCATCTATCTACAGCAAAAGATCTAGTAACAGCAAAAGTTCTATATTCTGCAAAGGATCTATCTACAGCAAAGGATCTATCTATAGGAAAGTATCTATCTACAGCAAAGGATCTATCTACAGCAAAGGATTTATCTACAGAAAAGGATTTATCTACAGCAAAGGATCTATCTACAGCAAAGGATCTATCTACAGCAGAGGATCTATTTACTGTGTGGGATCTATCTACAGCAAAGCTTTTATCTACAGTAAAGGATCTATCTACAGAAAAGGATCTATCTACAGAAAAGGATTTATCTACAGCGAAAGATCTATCTACAGCAAAGGATCTATCTACAGCAAAGGTTCTATCTACAACAAAGAATCTATTTACAGCAAAGAATCTAGCTACAGTAAAGGATCTATCTACAGCAAAGGATCTATCTACAGCAAAGGATCTATTTACAGCAAAATATCTATCTACAGCAATGGATCTATCTACAGTATAGGATCTATCTACAGCAAATGATCTATCTACAATAAACGATAAATCTACAGCGAAGGATCTATCTACAGCAAAGGATCCATCTACAGCAAAGGATCTATCTACAGTGAAGGATCTATTTACTGCAAAGAATCTGTCCACAACAAAAGATCTATCTACAACAAAGAATCTATCTACAGCAAAGAATCTATGTTCAGCAAAGAATCTATCAACAGCAAAGGATCTATCTACAGCAAAGAATCTATCTACAGCAAGGGATCTATCGACAGTAAAGGATCTATCTACAGCAAAGGATCCATCTACAGCAAATGATCTATCTACAGTCAAGGATCTATCAAGAGCAAAGGATCTATATACAGCAAAAGATCTAGTAACAGCAAAAGTTCTATATTCTGCAAAGGATCTATCAACAGCAAAGGATCTATCAACAGGAAAGTATCTATCTACAGCAAAGGATCTATCTACAGCAAAGGATTTATATACAGAAAAGGATTTATCTACAGCAAGGGATCAATCGACAGTAAAGGATCTATCTACAGCAAAGGATCCATCTACAGCAAATGATCTATCTACAGTAAAGAATCTAGTAACAGCAAAAGTTCTATATTCTGCAAAGGATCTATCTACAGAAAAGGATTTATCTACAGCGAAGGATCTATCTACAGCGAAGGATCTATCTACAGCAAATGATCTATCTACGGCAAAGGATTTATATATTTATTTATAGCAAAGGATCTTTGATCTATTTACATCAGTGGATCTATCTACAATAAATTATCTATCTACTACAAAAGATCTATCTACAGCAAAGGGTCTATCTACAACAAAGAATCTATCTACAGCAAAAAATCTATCTACAGTAAAGGATCTATCTACAATAAACGATATATCTACAGCGAAGGATCTATCTACAGCAAAGAATCCATCTACAGCAAACGATCTATCTACAGTAAAGGATCTATTTACTGCAAATGATCTGTCTACAGCAAATGATCTATCTACAACAAAGAATCTATATACAGCAAAGAATCTATGTTCAGCAAAGAATCTATCAACAGCAAAGGATCTATCTACAGCAAAGGATC
>CANNZV010007015.1:0-13060 GCA_947561585.1 Caprella mutica | reverse complement strand
CAAACCTGGAGTTGCAGCCGGACTTATCAAAGATGGAAAAATAATTTACTTAAAAGGGCTTTGGTAGCGCTAATATGGAAACAGGAACTAAAATTACTCCTCAAACCAAATTTCAACTCGGAGAGATGTCCAAACAATTTACCTCGCTAGCCATCCTAGTTTTAGAGGAAAAGGGGATAATTACACAACAAGAAGATATACGTAAGTATATTCCTGAGCTGCCCGAATATGCCAATAAAATAACGATTGGACATTTATTAACATCATTCAAGTGGGCTTTATGATATAAACAAAGTAGACTATATTATCAATGGTGCTGTAGGTGTTTTGACTCAAGAAAAAGCACTGAAATTGATCGCTTCTCAAAAAATACTTTCTTTTGACCCAGGAACGGATTTTTCCGTTTCATGAATCTGTTACTGAATCTGTGTTAATGGCTGAAATTATTGCGAGAAGTTCGGGTCAGTCTTATGCTGATTTTGTTAGAATCAATGTTTTCGAACCTTTAGGGATGAAAAATTCACTGATTAGGGAGGATAGTGATGATATACTTACTAATGTTGCTCAACCTTATCAAAAAGAAGATGGAGAAGCTTTTAAAAAAAAATGAAGTTTACAGTAGCATCATAGGCGCGATCAATGCTTATAGTTCGGCTGAAGATATTGCGAAATGGTATTTGAATTTTACTAATCCTAAAGGAACGCTAGGACGTTTAGTTCAACAATTAGATACTCCTGTGGGAGCTTTCAAATGGTAAGCAATTTGTTTATTACTGGGGGAGAATGGCGATAGGGCGTGAATTTGGCCACCCGGATAGAGGGCTTTTTAAATATTGGAATTTCGGTATGCAAGGCGGTTATGGTACTAATATATTTCGATTTCCCAATCAAAAGTTGATTTCCTTTGTTTTGGGGAATAACAATGAATTTAATGGAGCTTTGGGCATGGATGCTTTAGAACCATTTTTAAAAAACGAGTATTTACTTCCACCGGTTATTGACTACACAAAACTTGAAAACTGAAAAATTGACTAGTAAACAATTACAATCTTTTGAAGGCCATTACTGGTTTAAGAAGGCGGGGTATGCCTCGGAGCTATTTGTCGAAAATGATACTTTACGTTCTCGATGGATGTTCACCAAGCGATTTATTACGCTGCTTCCTCTTTCCGATAATACTTTTCAGCAGCTAGGGAATAGTGAAGATGTAAGACTGTTTGATTTCAAAAAGGATGAGGAAGGGATGAAGCTTTTTTTTACCTACAATGATAGCCAACCTGATATCATGGAACGCTACGAGCCAGTTAAACTATCCGCGGAATCATTGAGGCCTTATGCCGGGGACGTATTATAACCGAGAATACGCCACTGTGTTTTCGTTTTTATATTGAAAACTGATCAATTAATCGCAAGGAACCTGAACCATGAATCCATTGAGTTTTCTACCCGTAAAAAAGGATGTATTCACTAGTACAGCTACTTTTTTTAATGCCTTAGGGTTTCTTCGAGATACATCGAATGAAATAAAAGGCTTCACGGTAGATACCGAGGGAGTGCATGATCTTGTTTTTGAAAAAGTACCTTCTGTTTTAAGCGATTAAATATATGGGCGCTATGTTTATTCCAATTGGCAGTTATAATTATAGAGCTATTCACTAACGTAGTCGTGTGGTAAGAACTATTCCCGAAGGGATGCCTATGGCGCAACTATAAAACTATCAACTAACCAGTTATTCAACAGTGCACATCCATATTCCTTCTTCTAAAGCAGAGATTTTGTCTTCATAACTAGGGATGAACTCTTGACCGATAAAGCCATTGTAGCCTGTAGCTGCAATGGCTTTAACAACGGCTGGATAGTTGATTTCTTGAGCTGAATTGATTTCTCTTCTACCAGGTACACCACCTGTGTGGTAATGCGCTATGAAAGAATGATATTGACGAATCGTATTGATGAGATTTCCTTCCATGATTTGCATATCATAAATGGTCATAAAGGAGCCGGAAATTTGGCGAACCTATTTTGTTGACTAGGGCTACACCCCATTGGGTATTATCTGCCATGTAATCTGGATGGTCGATTTTAGAGTTGAGTAACTCATGACAATAGTAACACCTGCTTTTTCAGCAGCCTTTACGATTAGATCTAAGCCTCGGGCACAATTTTCAAGGCCTTTTTCATTGCTAATGTTTTTTACGGTAACCACTGTAGCAAATAAGATTAGGTACGCCGCTATTAGCTGCTTGTTCGATTAACTCTAGATACCCCCTTTTGAGTCTGTTATGATAGGACTTGTTATTAAATCCAGTGGAGATAGAGATGAAATCATCTGTACCCAAGGCGCATTCTAATCCATAATTTTTCACAGTTGTCCAATCTGAAGGGCCAAGCATCTCAATACTGTGGAGACCAATATCTAAACCTCTTTCGCACAACTCATCAAATGGAATGTCTTTATAACACCAGTGGCAAGCGGAGTGTTTGATGAGTGAGTTTTCTGGCAAAAAAAGTGAGTAGCGGCTGTGGCTCTGCCTAGTGCTAAGCTACCTAGTCCTAGGAGACTGCGTTGTATCAATTGGCGACGATTCATGGTGGTAAAGATATTGAAGATTCTTGATTTTGGACGAATCGGGTTAGGAACATTATTTGGTTCTGTGTTGATCTGTGTGGATAATTACATCACATGTAGCTTTCAGTCATACAAGTATTCAGTTTATAGTAACGGTATTCAGTGCCTACCAAACGACTACAGTCCTAGGTAGTCGTCTGGTAAGGTACTGCTAACTGGTACTGAAGACTGAGGATATTCGAAAGCACGATCGTTACTTTACCCACACGAATCAACATAGAGCCCATTATTTTTACGACCTTTGATTAAGTAAAAATTAAATACAAGATAAATATGCAGATGTTTTTATTAGCGATTGAATGGAGTGTTTCACCAGAAATTGTACAGATTGGGCCATTTAAGCCTCCGTTGGTATGGTTTATTATTTGCACTTGGTTTTATGCTTGGCTTATTTATGGTACGAAAGATGTTTTTGGATGAAGGCGCCCCTGAGGAGTGGCTCGATAAAGCATTTATGTATATAGTATTCGGTACCGTTTTGGGCGCTCGATTAGGCCATGTGTTCTTTTACGATTGGGATTATTATAGCCAGCATTTGGGCGAGATCCTACAGGTTTGGAAAGGAGGTCTAGCAAGCCATGGTGGCGTGATAGGTATCCTGATAGCACTTTGGATATTTTCCAAAAAGGTGTCTAAAAAGTCTATCTTATGGATAGTGGATAAGTAGCTGTACCTACCGCATTAGCAGGGTGTTTTATTCGTTTAGGTAATTTGATGAATTCAGAAATTATTGGCACTCCTAGTGATGGCCCTTTAGCGTTTATTTTTACACGTGTAGATGAAGTCGCTAGACACCCAGTACAATTGTATGAATCAATGGCCTATTTATTCTTTTTTTGTGATCTTGTATTATGTTTACTGGTACACTAATAAGAAAGAAAAACCTGGCTATGTTTTTGGTCTTTTTATGGTTTTAATGTTCGGAGCACGATTCTTCCTAGAACAGTTTAAACAAAGCCAAGGTGGTTTGGAAAGTGCCTTTGGAAATGTATTGAGTACTGGGCAGTTACTGAGTATTCCCTTGGTATTAATGGGCTTTATTTTATGTTTCGGAAAGGAAAGTACAGTTGGCAGTAGCAGTAAGTAGTAGCAGTGCTTACCAGACAACTGCTTTTAGTAAGTAGTTAGGGTGAAAAAATAGTCCATAGTATACAATAAATGTAATCGCTATACTATGGACTAAGAACTTAAAGGGCTGAAAGCCCGATACGATCAACTAATTATTCTACCACTACTTTTAGAGTAGCAGAACGATCATTATTACTTAATTGGAGCTGATAAACACCAGCTGGCAATTGGCTAACATCTACAGTGTGATTGCGTTGGCCTAATCCTAAAGCATCTAATTGCTCTTGGGAGAACAATTTGTCGCTAAAGCATTAGTTAGTGAAAGATCTAAATTGAGGTTTTCTAGTAATGTCAATTTAAGATTGACCTTGTCTGTAGCAGGATTTGGAAAAAACACTCAAATCACTACTTCTGTCAAGTCATCGACATCTACTACGATTACATCAACAGGAACACGCTCAGAAACGCAAGTAACGCTGCCTCCGTCATTTGCCAGTTTGTAAAAGTAATAGTAATAATTCTCTCCATAGACAGAAGTAGTCATTTCACCAAGCCCATCACCAAGCGGGTAAGGGTAAAACACATCACTATTGTTACGGAATATATTGTTTTCAGGACATCTCAAAGAGTAGTCAGTACCTTCATGAACCGAAAAATTCAATTCTACAGTTTGCAAACCATGAACAAGATCTACTACAACCTCCTCTAATAAGAAGTTATCAGCATTGAATAACTGAATAGTACGAGGGACCTTCGGCTACTTCTTCAGGCACAAGTACATCAACGGTTTTAATAGTAAAATTTCATATACATTGAAGAAATTATGAGCACCCACTGATGGAATACCTCCACCTCCGTCCTGTGGTCAATTTACCACCAGCTTGGATACCTCCTCCAAATGGATTTGTAGCCTCTACAAGTAGTTCGCGTCTTCTGTAAGAGGATCAGTCATGAAACTGTTGCCAGCTCCTACTGAAGTACCACCTTCTGCAACATCAAACCACTGAAGATTTTCTCCAGAAGCAGTGATTAAAGCTACTCCGTCTCCGTTCTACTTCAATCTGATCGATTTCTGGAGCGGTTGTGTTTAAATTTTCAATTTCTATAAATGACTCAGAAGAGATTGGTTCTTCAGTACATTGCGCATCAATAGCGACAGTATAACTACCAGTCTCTGTGACCTCGATACTTTGTCCAGTCATACCATTTGGACCAGATGTGATTTTCGCCATCACTAGCAGATAAAGTTACAGTGTTACCTTCGCAGATGGTAAGTTCACCTGACGATTCAATAGTAGGAGCAATGTCTACTCGATCGGTAATACTACATTTTGTGCAACAGAGACGCAGCCTGTATCATCAAATAGCACTAAGCCATAAGAACTGATTCGCTTATTTCAAGGCTTGGGTTTGTTTCTCCTGTTGACCAAGTGTGCGTTTCAAAACCTTCTGGTACTAATAATTGTACCGTTTCTCCTGGACAAATTTCAGTATTGCCCATTTACGACAATTTCAGCCGGTGCCAAGACACAGGCAGCTTCTGTCATGGTATGTGTCGTATTGATTGCAGGGGCTTCTACTGAAGTTATCATTCCAGAAGGCCATCTGATCACTACGCTGTCTATAGCAGTTGCCGTTCCTAGACCAAAATGAGCACAAAGGCTACTCATTGGACGGAAGCTTTGACCAGAACGAACTTCACGAATTTGCATTCCCCATTCACCGTAAATCTCAACACGTGCACCAATTCCCATTTTTATTGGAAATAATACCATTAGTATTAATTTTGATCCAGTTATTATCATTGCCGTCGTTTAAAAAAACAGTACTACCTCTGATAATATCCAAAGCACACCGTCATTATTAAAATCACCTATTCCGCCATCACTGAAAGGGGCGTTTATTCCAGTAAAAGTTAGGTTCGCCATTGTTGATATACATGTTGGGATTCATATCCGCAAAAATGTCCACGAAACCATCATTGTTAAAATCTGCTGAGGCATTTGACCAAGAACCTAAGTCATCCGGCCACTTTCGATTCCTGTATATGAAATAGTATCTGTAAAGGTACCATCGCCATTATTGACTTTTTAAAGCGATTTTCGTCAGTATGATTAACGATGAATGCATCAAAGTCACCGTCGTTGTCAAAGTCTTCAAAAACAGTTGCCCATGATTGAGCATTATCATCCATCTGGTGCTGTGTCTGTGAAGGTGCCGTCACCATTGTTACGATATAGCGCATTAGTTCTTGATGGGTCTCCTGCAGAAGCACCACCTGCGCATTTAGTCAGGTACATATCGGTATGGCCATCATTATCATAATCTACCCAAATACTAGCATAATTGCCTCGTAGATTAACAGTATGGATTAGATCCTGATCTTCAACCATGTTTCCTGCTCCGTCGTTACGATAGGGGTGGCTTAGATCAACATCATGACAGACGAAAGCATCTAAATCTCCATCATTGTCAATGTCAAACATGTTTGAACGTTGAGAAAAAATATAATCTGGATTATAGTACTCCGTGTAGGAATTACCATCATCACTAGCCATGACAAAAGACACGGCATTACCGCCACCAAAAAGCAGGTCTGTATAGCCATTTTCGTCTAAATCACCTGCACATATACTCCAAGAAGGAGAGTTAGTAAAAGCTACAGGGAAGAATTCCTGAATAAATGTACCATCAGGTTTTTGGAAATCTATATACATACCATCATTCTGCACGCGTACAATGTCGTCTAGGTAGTCACCATTCATATCTACGGTGCAATCTCTTGCGGATCCACCCGTTATATCTCCTATTAAACCTGGAGCTTGGGTGAAAGAAACACTTTGAGCATCTAATCCGAAAAAGGATAGGAGCAAAAGCGATAAGAAGAGTAATTTGTTCTTCATTTTATTGAATTTTGTGGTTTAGTTATTTCTATTGTTTCAACTAGTTTTATGGAAGCCAAAGTTTTTTTGTGAATCTATTAGCTCCATTTTTTAGCTGAACTATGAGTATTTTTTCTCTGAAATTGGTTTCTATAGTATTGGAACCTAGTGTTATTTTTTTACTAAGCACTAATTGTCCTGTTAAGGTGTACAAGCTGATATCAACATCTTCTGGCACATTGACCTGTATTTGGCCATTGCTAAGAGCAATGACTTCTACGGGCCATTCCTCTATCAGGTCATTTACATCAACTAGTGGGTCGTAATATAGGGAGTCTAGGCCGACCAAGCTTGGTGTTTTATCAACAGCAGCAAACTGGTTTCTAAACAATTCTATCTCTTCTGTACCCCCCTCTCACTAAACATCTCATCCATCCATTTGGGTGGGGTGGCTTGATAGTAAACAGAAGCTTTTACATTTAACGCCCAAGCAGGTTCTTGTATAGGAATGTTGTAGTATACGATATCTGACCCGCTGCCTTCTAGACCCAATTCATCTTGATTAAAATCAATATCAATTAAAGCATTACCCGCGATTGCTGTAGTGTCATAAACTTGGTGCTTCTTGCTAAATCCTTTTGGAGGAATACGATTATCTTTTATGGCATAGGCTGCCCTTGTTAATATAGTAGTAACATTATCATTGATATCGCCTAAAACTTGCTCGTAAATTTGGACCTCTTCATCAGATCTTATAGTGGTATAATGCGGTTCGTAAGTTGTGTTTTGGCCATAAACTTCAAAATTATCTTCTAATCTACCAGAGTTAAAAAGAGTATCTTCTTGAAGAGGATTGTCTACCACTAAATGGATAAATGCTCGGCGTGAAGGATAACCTGATGGGAATTTGTGTCCAGCTTTATTAGTCAATTTCACAGCAACGCGCAGCGTGTCAAATCCACGTTCAATATCTATTAACTCAACGTTGAGTGTACGAAATCTCAGCATTTTTTCTGTGGCTTCGATGACGTTTTCAAAATCTTCTGTACTGGCAGATATACCTAGTTGAGCTGCATTATCTCTCAGAAGTTTAAGCATAGTGACATTGGCGCCAGCTAATTCATGCAAGCCAAATTCATTTCTAGGTGGGGCAGGATAACCATTGGCGATTTGAAATTGTCCTTTTGTTAAAACAGGCATGTGGCATTCTTGGCAAGTGGTGTTCTCTGCTTCGTAGGTAGAATTTAACCACTCATGATAGGTAGCTTGTTCCACAAAACTACCACCAGTTGGTTCTCCTTCGTAATCTAAAGTTTCTGTTACAAGCGTATGACAAGATGCGCAGATACCAGCATCGTTGATATGCTCACTATAAATAGGCTCGTAATTAGTTTCTTCTAACATTGGTGAAGAAAGAGGAGATATATAGGGGCCATAAGCAACTTTCATCGTATCGAAGTTCAAATTACCTGAATGAGTATTGCCTAAGTTCATCTCTGATTGTTGATGGCAGGCTAGGCACGAAACACCATCTAAGGCAATACTGTCGTGTACCATGTCGGCAATGGTATAGCTGGTAGCACCTTGATGATAGGCGGCGAAATAACCAAGAGGCGCATGACAATCTGTACAAGAGTTTTCAATTTCTTCTTGTTTTTCTGGATAAACAGTGACTTCATGACTCACTTTTGCTCGCCAAAAAGGGTCTTTCGCAGAATTGGCCATCATGGTTGCTCGCCAGTCATCGACTACATTTATATCATTACCGAGTGGATCAATACTAGCGATCATAGCCGTGTCATGTCCATGGCATTGAATACATTCGCCAGATGCAGCAAAGAGGCCATTATAACCATTTGGAAGAGAATCGAGTAAGCCAGTGAAAGTAGAATATTCCTCAACGGAGTGAAAATGGTCGCTTGAGGCAATTACTTTAGTTTTGGAACTAAGGCTCAGGAGGAATATAATTCCAATGCAAAGAAAAAGGCTAATTTGCCAATTTAAGTGTCTAGTTGCTTTACTTTTCATAAAAGGTGATCCTAATTTAAGTAAATGTAATGATTATTGGGGCCTTGTTAACAAGAAGACTGTACTGAATGTCGGATGGTCGCCAAAATAACATGGTATGATTACTTAATATTTCTGTTTTTTATACTTTCGTAAAAGAACTAATAAATATGGTTGAATAACGTTATCTAGGAATAGCACAAAAATAAATCAAGGAGGACATGGAAACTATTTTAATGCAAAAAAAAACACTATTACTTTTAAGCGGCGTACTGTTTATAACTTTGTTGTTTGGACAAAGAGGACAACGTATCGTGAATAATATTGAGTTGTCATCGGATCTTGAAAAAGAGATAGTTGTGGGGACTTTACCATACTTTGAAGTACCACCTTTTTTCTCTTACTTTATTGAATTTCCCAATAAAAATTTATCTGCTAGTATTCGTTTTTCAAAGGATGATCGTATTTGGACGGATTGGTCGGTAATCAAAAGAGATGAGCATAGTTTAGAAAAAAAAATTAGTCAGTTGTATTTTGGTGAAGCTGATTTTAAATATTATGAAGTTTATTTTGAAAAGGATAGAAATAATAACTCTATTGTAAAGTTGCATTTTTATAGCCCAGGACAAAGTCATCAGTCGACTGAACAGAATCAACCACAAAGTCAAAGGGATATATTAGCATGTCCTTGTCCTGTTCCTGATTTTGAGAATAGGAATGATTGGTGCTCATCAGCAGATTGCCCAGAACATCCTTCTCCTGAATTTACAGCAGTTAGCCATTTGATTGTTCATCATTCAGCCACTTCAAATAGTTCTAGTGATTGGGCGGCTACTGTACGTGCTATATGGGATATACATGTTAATGGGAATGGTTGGTCTGATGTTGGTTATAATTGGTTGATAGATCCTAATGGTGTCATTTATCAGGGGAGAGGAGATAATATATTAGGCGCTCATTTTTGTGCTCAGAATGGTAAAACTATGGGCGTTTGCGTGATAGGTAATTTTACGGATGAAAGTCCTACAGATGAAGCGATCAATAGTTTGAAAGAATTATTAGCTTGGAAATCTTGTGATCGAGATATCGCACCTTTAGAGTCGAGTTTTCATTCTTCGTCGGGTTTAAATTTGCCAAATATTTCGGGTCATAGAGATGGCTGTAGCACGGCTTGCCCAGGAGATAGCTTTTATCCTACATTACCAACGGTTCGCGACAACATAGTCGAATTTATTACAGATGAATGTGCAGCTGTGAGCACGGAAAAATTTCTGTTACAAGAAGAATCCCTTCAAGTGTTTTCGAATCCAGTAAAAGAATTTTTTTCTTTTCAGTTTGATAGTGAATTAAAAGGAATACTCCAATGGCAAATTATTAATGCACAACAACAGGTAGTTCTGGGCGGACAATTAAGGAAAACTGAAAAGATCGTGAATGATAATTTAGATATAGGAGAACTCAGTGCAGGCGTGTACTTTCTTTGTTTAAATATAGAGGGTCGGTCAGGTGTTTGGAAGCTTATTAAAATATAAAATGGCTAATGCAAAGTCTATCTTCGCATTAGCCATTAACCTTCTTGGAAAGAATTGAATTACCTTAAAATTCAGCAGATTTTGGTGTTCTCGGGAATGGGACTACGTCACGAATGTTTGACATGCCCGTGATAAACTGAACCATACGACCAAACCCAAGGCCAAAGCCGGAGTGTGGTGCGCCACCGTATTTTCTTAGATCAAGATACCAATACAGTTCCTCTTCGTCTATGTTCATGTCTTTCATACGAGCGACTAAAACATCCAAACGTTCTTCTCTTTGTGCACCGCCAATGACTTCACCTATGTAAGGGAAAAGTACATCCATTGCAGCAACCGTTTTGCCATCGTCATTGGTACGCATATAGAAGGACTTGACTCCCTTCGGGTAATCTCTAACGATGACTGGTTTTTTGAAATGCTTTTCTACTAAGTAGCGCTCGTGTTCAGCATGTAGGTCAGCTCCCCATTCTGGTAAGAACTCAAACTTACCTTTCTTAAATGGTTTACTTCTGCGCAATAACTCAATGGCTTCTGTATAAGTAATGCGCTCAAAATCATTATCTACAACAAATCGAAGTGTTTCTATTAAACCCATTGGACGACGATCTACAGCTTTCATGTTTTTCTCCAATTGCTGTATGCGATTGTCTAATAACTCTAGGTCTTTTTCAAAGTTATCTAAGACATAGTTGATCAAATATTTTACAAAATCTTCGGCCAGAGCCATGTTGTTATCTAGATCAAAAAAGGCCGCCTCTGGCTCTATCATCCAGAATTCAGAAAGATGACGAGAGGTGTTTGAGTTTTCAGCCCTAAAGGTAGGCCCGAAGGTGTAGATTTTACCCAATGCCATTGCGCCTATTTCTCCTTGCAATTGACCCGATACCGTTAGGTTTGTCGCTTTGCCGAAGAAATCTTCTTGCCAGTCAATTTGTCCGTCTTCTGTTTGTGTAGCTTTTTGAGCGTCGAGTGTTGTTACCCTAAACATTTCTCCAGCGCCCTCTGCATCACTACCCGTAATAATAGGTGTGTGGAGATAATAATACCCACGATCGTTATAATATTTATGGACAGCATAAGCTACTGCATGTCTGATTCTAAACACAGAGCTGAAGGTTCTAGTCCTCATTCTGAAATGAGCCTTTTCTCGAAGAAACTCCATTGATTGCTGCTTAGACTGCAACGGATATTCATCAAGATTGGTTTCTCCTAATATTTCGAGTTCTTTAGCTAGTATTTCAACGGATTGTCCGGCACCTTGACTTTCAATGACTTGGCCTACTACTTTGATACAGGCATGGAATTTGATTTTCTGAATTACTTCTTCAGGGAAGTTTTCAAAATCTACAACGATCTGTAACGTTTCAGATGTTGATCCATCAAAAAGGGCAATGAATCGGCGTCCGCGGTAAGCTCTAACCCAGCCCATTACAGTTACTTCAGAATCCAGGGGTGGATTTTGTAATATTTTTGCGATTTCCGTTCTTGTTATCATGCGGCTTAAATTTTTAAGAAGCTGCGAAGGTAAGAAAAACAGTTATGATTTGTTTAAAGTTCCCCCAACTTAGTAAAAGTGAAGTTAGTCAAGAACCTGAATTAAGAGTGTTTAATTTAAAGTGACAGACGAAATCAATTGAAACTTTGGAACTTTAGCTTTGAATGTTAAATTACTGTCCATGTCTAACATCAAAAAATCACCCTCCATGTGGCCCAATCCAGTGCTTAAAGGACACCAAGAATCGTAGGTGTGCACCTCGCCAGGCTTTAGAACAGGCTGTAGGCCGATTACTCCTTTGCCTTCTACTTCTCGCATAGCACCAAGGCTGTCTGTAATTATCCAATGCCTTCTAAGCAATTGAACAGTTACCCGACTAAGATTTTCTATTGTAATGTGGTAGGAAAATACATATTGCCCCAAAATTGGTTTAGAATAAGTACTTTGGAAAATTGCTTTTACACTAACTTTTATGCCTTGAGTTGTTTGTGATTCCATGGTATTGCTTTAGTGTGTGAAAGACGATTTTTTCGTGGTCAAAGAATAAATGTGGCTCCGTGCAATATGAAACCATAAGCCCTATTGATTGTTTAGAAAATCTTTGGCTAGTTCTTCGGCTTCAGCTAATGCGACTTCAAGTTCATCATTCAGAAGTACATAATCAAACGTTGACTCGTAGGTGAGTTCTTCTGCTGCTCGGGCAATTCGAGTAGCGAGACTATCGGCATCTTCAGTATTTCGATCTCGAAGCCTTTTGAAAAGTATTTCTGGGCTAGGAGGCTTTACAAAAACTGCTAGTGATTCATCAGGGTAAGCCTTCTTAATGTTAGTTGCTCCCTTTACATCAATATCAAAAACAATATGTTTACCGTCTTTCCATAACCTATCTATTTCACTGTGTAAAGTTCCGTATCTAAGGCCTTTATACACTTCTTCCCATTCTACAAATTGATTGTCTTGGATTTTTTGCTCAAAATCTTCCGCACTGATAAAGTAGTAGTCCTTACCATGTACTTCATGGGAACGCCCTTTTCTGGTGCTAGCGGAAACAGAAAAAGCCAATTCAGGGAATTTTCTTAATAAATGGCGAACGATGGTCGTTTTTCCTGCCCCTGAAGGAGCTGTAAAAATGAGCATTTTAGACATCTCAGTATTTTAATAATGGATCAAAACTTTCCCGATTACAATCGTACTCTGGTTGGTTTATAAATGGAACGTTCTTTTTAGGGGATTTGTTTGTTAAACAATATTTGCAATTTGTTCTTTTATTTTTTCTAGGTCATCTTTCATACTTACTACGATACGTTGAATGTCGGCAGAATAAGCTTTTGCCCCTAGTGTATTAATTTCACGTCCAATTTCTTGACCTATGAAACTCAATTTTCGGCCTTTGGCCAAATCTTTGTTTTGTAAGATCTCTAAAAAATAATTGCAGTGCTGGCT
>CANNZV010007014.1:0-13060 GCA_947561585.1 Caprella mutica | reverse complement strand
ATATGGGTAACATATGGTATTGATATGGGTAACATATGGTACTAATATGGGTAACATATGGTACTAATATGGTTAACATATGGTACAGATATGTGTTACACATGGTACTGGTATGTGGTTTTGTTATGGTTTACATGTGTATTCCATATGTTATACATGTGGCAAAACCACATGTATAACATATCGTCCAAGGTTCCAAAAATCAACATTGTAACTACATTGTTATAATGTGGACATAACCACATGGTATACATGTGGAAATGTTTGCAGGGTATCCCATAATTGGGTAGTATCCTATAATTGGGTAGTATCCTATAATTGGATAGTATCCTATAATTGGATAGTATCCAATAATTGGGTAGTATCCCATAATTGGGTAATATCCCATAATTGGGTAGTATCCCATAATTGGGTAGTATCCAATAATTGGGTAGTATCCTATAATTGGATAGTATCCAATAATTGGATAGTATCCAATAATTGGGTAGTATCCAATAATTGGGTAGTATCCAATAATTGGGTAATATCCCATAATTGGGTAGTATCCCATAATTGGGTAGTATCCAATAATTGGGTAGTATCCTATAATTGGATAGTATCCTATAATTAGGTAGTATCTATAATTGGGTAGTATCCTATAATTGGGTAGTATCCTATTATTAGGTTGTATCTAATATAGTTGGGTAGTGTCCAATAATTGGGTAGTATCCTATAATTGGGTAGTATCCTATAATTGGGTAGTATCCCATAATTGGGTAGTATCCCATAATTGGGTAGTATCCCATAATTGGATAGTATCCAATAATTGGGTAGTATCCCAAAATTGGGTAGTATCCCATAATTGGGTAGTATCCAATAATTGGGTAGTATCCCATAATTGGGTAGTATCCTATAATTGGATAGTATCCAATAATTGGGTAGTATCCCATAATTGGGTAGTATCCAATAATTGGGTAGTATCCCATAATTGGGTAGTATCCCATAATTGGGTAGTATCCAATAATTGGGTAGTATCCCATAATTGGGTAGTATCCCATAATTGGGTAGTATCTTATAATTGGGTAGTATCCAATAATTGGGTAATATCCCATAATTGGGTAGTATCCCATAATTGGGTAGTATCCCATAATTGGGTAGTATCCTATAATTGGATAGTATCCAATAATTGGGTAGTATCCAATAATTGGGTAGTATCCAATAATTGGGTAGTATCCCATAATTGGGTAATATCCCATAATTGGGTAGTATCCCATAATTGGGCAGTATCCAATAATTGGGTAGTATCCTATAATTGGGTAGTATCCTATTATTAGGTTGTATCTAATATAGTTGGGTAGTGTCCAATAATTGGGTAGTAGCCTATAATTAGATAGTATCCTATAATTGGCTAGTAGCCTATAATTGGGTAGTATCCTATAATTGGGTATTGTCTGATAGAGAAGATTGAAATAGGCTACAATTTGATTGAGGTTTTAATTTTCATAAAAATCTTTTATATTGTTATTTTTATCTCCCTCGCAATTTTCATTTTCACTTGTGCAATCTTGATTTTCACTTCTGCCAAAACATTTTTCACTCCTGCCATCTTGATTTTCACTTGTGCAATCTTGATTTTCACTTCTGCCAAAACATTTTTCACTCCTGCCATCTTGATTTTCATTTGTGCAATTTGATTTTCACTTCTGCCAAAACATTTTTCACTCCTGCCATCTTGATTTTCATTTGTGCAATTTGAGTTTCACTTTTGCCAAATTGATTTTCGCTTCTGCCAATTCATTTTTCACTTCTGCCAATTCATTTTTCACTTCTGCCAATTCATTTTTCATTTGTGCCAAAGGTATAGTATCTTTGTGCTATGCGTATTATTACAGTATTACTATAAACATTTCACCTATTTTTACTTTACCTCCTAACCTTACCTTATTACCTATCCTGACTACCTATTCCTACTACTTTCTCTTACCTTACTATATATACCTACCTTACTACCTATACTTACCTTACTACCTATACTTACCTTACTACCTATACTTACCTTACTACAAACCATTAACTTATTACCAATTCTTTCCTTACTACCTATACTTACCCTACTACCTATACTTACCTTACTACCTATACTTAACTTACTACCTATACTTACCTTACTACAAACCATTAACTTATTACCAATTCTTTCCTTACTACCTATACTTACCCTACTACCTATACTTACCTTACTACCTATACTTAACTTACTACCTATACTTACCTTACTACAAACCATTAACTTATTACCAATTCTTTCCTTACTACCTATACTTACCCTACTACCTATACTTACCTTACTACCTATACTTAACTTACTACCTATACTTACCTTACTACAAACCATTAACTTATTACCAATTCTTTCCTTACTACCTATAGTTACCCTACTACCTATACTTAGCTTACTACCTATACTTAACTTACTACTAATCATTAACTTACTACAAATCCTTACTTCACTATCATAAGTAAACAATCTTGGATTTTTTTATTTGACTCAATATTATAATATTACTGAATGATTTCTATCAACCCTAATAATTTTACTCCTTCATTTATATACGTCAATTATCTTTATTTGATTCTTTCAATTTTATCTTTTCCATTTACGGTAGCTAATTAATTGTTATCTCATCAGAGTAGCCGAACTCCATTCTAACATGATTTCGTCTTATTCGAAAATAAGTATTAATTCTAATGATTTCAAGGGATTCCTGGAACTACAAGGACAATGAAACAACTCATTAAAGTTAACTAACTCCACTATTGATAATATTCATGCATGAAATTACACAGAAAGGTTACTCAAAATACTTATGAAATACATTATACAATTCAACATCTGGACTGGATATAATACTAATCCACACAATAATTAATGAGAGGCCAGAACCCAAGATACTTATTATACTCATTGAGGAAATGGTCAGAGTCTTCGATCAGGTCACATGGCAGGACATCTCTTCAGACTTAGTTAATCACATCTCCAACAACTATCAAGACACTACGGTCAAGGAATGAGGGAGGTTTTCTCGCTGATCTCTAGTCGGAAACTAATTTCTTCTCTAACTTCTATACCCCTCAGTCCTTCTAAATCTCCACCTCCTTTCTTAAACTAACCCACCCTTCTTTCAATTCTTCAATTTCATTGGTCTTCGTTAAACACGAGGTTGGGCTCTTGTCCCAAACTATCCAATCCTAATTCAGCCTAACTATAAACAATATTTCGTATCTCCGCCTAGAACCGTTATGAAGTTCTTTGCTAGACAATTTCATAATCTATCAACCTAAACATTAACTGTTTCCCAAGTTATGTTAGCTGTCACCCTATGTAATAAATCTAGCTGCCTCAATCTAAGGAACTATTCCGTACCTAAACAGTATTCGTGAAATATATAAAGTTCCCTTGTTTCGTCACCCAAGCTAACATATAAATCCTTTTCATAAACCAAATAACCAAAATGGTGCAAAAGTCCTATGTAAATTGTTCCTTTTATTCCTGAATATATTATTCCTCATTCATAAATATATGAATGTACAAATATATATAGGGGTTGCATATAGAATCTTTACATTACTTATTATTAAATTTCATGTTTTTTTAAGTGTAAGTCATGAATAACATAGGTATTAGTTATGTTATTATATTCCCAATATATCTCTGGCTTCAACGATGCCTGAATAAATTTATTTTAGTTGAAAACATTGATTTCTATCAACCCTTTATTATTAATAATGCTGGATACATATTAATATTTAATTTATACAGTTAGATATATGACATTAGCGAAATGATACGTATTTAGAGGAATACAAATTTTTATAGCAATAGTAATATCAAATTCATATAAGTAATGTGTTCTTTTTTTGAGGCATAAGATATAATGATAAAAACCACCAAGTTCCACAGAATTTTCTTCTTAATTAAATTATTATATGATTTTCGACGAATTCGTGTTTAGGTAAATTTGTACCTCGGCTAGTTTATATTTCGGTATGTCCGTTTTCGTCAAATTTAGGATTCGGCAACAAGTATTAAGAGAATCCGGTTCGGCGAATTAGATATCGGTAAATATGGTTTAGGAAAATTCATTTTCAGAACCTCATCCTAGACCTTTTCTTAATTTCATCCTTTCCTTTTCTTTAGTAAGCAAACACTAAGCAAAGAACGTGTTAACAGATTAAACCTCGAAAAAGGCTAAATATAGTCCTAACTTATTTCTTCAGTGTGCAAAGATTCATAATAAAACAAGATTAGTGGAGTTTTATTATTAGCTATACAGATACAATGATAAATTTATTTTAAATAAATGAGAAAACTTCTTTGCGATTTGTTAGTGACTTGACTTTTTTTGAAGTTATTCCAACGAATAAAATATAAATAATCATGTTAATGTTTAGTATTGGGTGATTCAAATCAGACTCGAATATTATGTTTGAAATAATTGTTCACTATCAAACTCACGTATTTCCCTTGTTAGTTAATAGTTATTACAGCTCACTTTATTTATTTGAAAAACTGAATGACTTCATTTAAAATGAAATTATAATGGCAAGCACTTTGTTTTTAATAATGATTTTACTCAAACTAGATTAGACGTTATGACCACATTATATTTTGAAATATTTCCGTAACGCATGCATGTTTTAATAACTCTTATTCTGATGTTCATTGAGAATAGTTACATAACTCTGCTACATTCCTATAAATTAAATTTCTTCATAGTTATTTGGTCAGTTTAAGAAAATCTTGATTAGAAGTATCTATAGTTTTGCGAAAGGTATTTATCAATGTGAATCAAAAGATTTTGTTGCGAAAAGCAGGGTAAATATAATATAAGAAGTATAGCATTATCATTTTTTTGAAGTTACTTTAATAAAATAAGACATTGTGTGCGAAGTGGCCAGGCTGGTTCAGATGGAATCATATATAACATGCTCAGTACCTACCTCAGGGTAGGGTTCTCGGTTAACAGTTTTTCCAACTGTATACTAATGATTTGTATACAATCTCTGGACATTCAAATATTACTTCATATACAGGACTATAACTTCAATGTAATGAAGTCTTTCTTCCCTATTTGATACTGGACCTTCAATAGCAAACCATCACTTCAGCTTGTAAAATATCTGGATTGATATAAATTTTTCATTCATATTGTTTAAAAATTATTGATATCCCTATTATATTATATCTTTTCCTCTGACCAATTCCTTATATAATAAGAAATGTGCTAATATATAAGATTAGCAGAGTTAATATATGTATATAGGTGTTCCTTGCAAACAATTCCGTGTGTAAACCATGTTGCACTCACACATTTCAATCTGTGTATACCATGCATACTTTTTGGAGATGGTTACCATATATGTTACATGTAGTTTTACATGGTAATATGGTAAATTACATGTGGTTACCATATGTTTTAAGACTAGTATGGTATTTAACATGTTGCTATGAATGTTGTAAATTATATATAGTAAACAGTGGAAATCTGATATTATAAGTATGATAATTTTACATGTGGTTTTGAAGAGATCAATTAAACATGTATGCAATGTCTATTTGATATGGTTTTCATGATATGGTTTTAAAATGGTAAAACCACATGTTAATTATGTGTTTTTACAAAGATTAATTAGATTGATTCAATGTTGATAGCGCATTTTTATACAGAATTGCCACATTAAAACCATTAAACCACATGGTAAACATATGTATGCATTATAGTATTGTTTGCATGGTTACGGAAAGATTGCAATAATAATAAAGTGATATTTATCAATGTAGTTTGAGTGAAGTTATGTATTCTCATAAATTATTATTAAAAACTAAAAACCTACCAATAATTGTACATCACACTACATACAGAAAACTTCTTAGAATGATATTGGAAATTTCTCTCAATGTCTGTAAAGATGAAATGCCTGTAAAATATAAATAAGAAATAATTCCATTCCATAAAAAAAATTAAATGGAATAACCAAATAAATAAATAAATCAGATTACTTTTAGTGTGTTCAATTCAAACTTTTTCAAGTCGAAACCAATACATAAAATTATTGTAATGAAAAATTGTAAAACAAAATTGTAACACAAACCCGGAACTGATAGCTGAACACTGACAGAAATATGAGAAGAAATGTCATTAATAGTGAGTGATATTAGTAATTCTGTTGATGTGATATCCTTTAAAAAATGAATATATTTCTTCAAATGTTTGATGTGGAATATTTACAGAATCTGCATGTACAATACTGCTTTTGAAGACTCGCACAATCACTATTATCTACCTACTGTGGCGACAATGATTGATAAGAATGAAATGATATGCAATTAGCAACAGGAAAAGCAAACATGAAATCATTTAATACATTTCAGTGTGTTGTTATCAGATGTTAAGACTGTGTAAATAATAACGAACTAATTAAGGTAAGGTGATGGTATACTCATTTGATTTGAAGCTCTGATTTTAGTATTGCGTTTTAAAATACATGCATCACTAATTTATCTAATCTTATCATTTGATTCCAAGAGCTCTCCCTGGTATTGTTTTTTAGTTTCATCAGCACTTCACTGGGAGATGGACTAAGGTATTTACTAATTAATTATAATATTGTCATACTAATTAAAGGGGAGGGTGTGGAAGGTAAACATTAGGTAAGATGTGCTTAAATTGAAATAGTAGAATTAAATTTATT
The DNA here is from genome assembly GCA_947561585.1 of Caprella mutica. NCBI lineage: Eukaryota > Metazoa > Arthropoda > Malacostraca > Amphipoda > Caprellidae > Caprella > Caprella mutica. Next base: position 6,328 of record CANNZV010007014.1, on the reverse strand, counting down.
TATTATTCTGTGTTTCTCTGAATGATCATTATTGAAGACTAATATTTATAAAATTTAGCAAATTGTCCTCTGTTGTCAAGTTATATTAATGTTTTCTTTTGCAAATTTTGGTGGTGGGAAAGAGTAATTATAAATATAAATCAATTATTTATTTATTGTAATAACATTGGTGGTTATGTTTATCAAATCATGTGAAGTTTATTCCCAAAGAGCAGTTGATATCTTCTAAACGTTCAGTTCAATCTACCAGTCAATTGGGTGAAATTACACATATTTCAGTTGATCCTGTAATTGAAATCTTATATTCGGTTACTGATTATCTATCCCCAGTTTGTTAACTGAAGAGCTGTGCCTCTTATGTAAAACTAGATTACGTGCACTCGGTAGAGCGCATACCTTCACCGCCGCTTATCTGTTTGCTATCAAAACTTAATAAACTGGTGACTGGATAGTGACCAAACGTCAGACCAAGATTCATGCAATATGGTTCAATACTTTTTGAGTTATTGAGCTATAAACGACCTTGACCTTCAACCGGATCGCTCCCAAAACTCTACCAGATGGTTCCTGGACATTGTCAAATCGTCCCATCAAATTTCTAATAATTTGGTTGAATACTTTTTGAGTTATTAAGTTACAAATGGCTTTGACTTTGATATGTGACCTTTGACCCGATTGCTCCTAAAATCTAACAAAATGGTTCCTGTATATTGACCAATCGTCCCACCAAGTTTCATGCAATATGGTTCAATAACTTTTGAGTTATAAATGACCATGACCTTGACCTTCGACTGGTTCATGCACTCTTCAAATTCTAGCAGCAGGTCACTGGACATGAACCAATCGCTTCACTAAATTTCAGGCAATTTGGTTGAAAAAAATTTCAGTTATGCGAATAACAAGATGATAAATAAATAAATAAATAAATACCGTCAATAATATAACCTTCCCGCATTCTGCGAAGGTAACGATGTGAAAAAATATAATGAAGGCAAAAAAAATAATAACAATCTCATATATTATTGGAATTAATTCCTGTAGTACTGTGAATTTTCAAATATAACAACAGAGTCACAGATGGTCATTTTAATCACCAAACTGCTTGACGTGAAAATCTTGAGTACGGATTTTCAACAGTATCACATTTTTGCTATTATATTATGTACTCTATGGTACTTGTAGAAAAATCAAACTCTATGATAATTTCAGATAGCTTTCACATTCTATATATTCATTTTGTAATTCTTTAATACTATTAAATGCTTCTATTCTTTTATTATTTTATTTTATATATATATTTTTTTACTATATCTTTCTATTCAATCTTTCAATTCTATATTTCCGTTTCATCTTTCTATTCTATCTTTGAATATTTCTTCACATTGACATCTTGCAATGTTTTTAATAGATCTTCTAGCAATAAAACTACCATTTAAATCTTTGATAACCTAACGTCAGTAATGCTCAACGTTTGTTGTTCTTACCAAATTCAAACATTCCAATATACGAGAATGTTCATTAAAATATGATTTCATGAAATATCCATGTACTTTATTATTATTTTATGAATACAATTATTGATTCCGATTTTTATTCATGTTTATCAATGTAGAACTGATATTTTGATAGCTAAACGTAATGTTGTAAACCCATTATGCCCGGAATTAATTTGAGAGTGTAGAAATGATAATTTGTTCGATATTCTTGTAAGAAAATATATTGAACAATATAAAAAAAACTAAAAAAAACACTATCGTGCTCAACTAGTGTAAGCCTGTATGTGTGCTTTAATATATGAAAGAGTTCATCCGATCGTTTAATCCTATTAACTTAGATACTGGCGCGCCAGTCCTCATAGAAGAAATAACTTTTAATTTTAAACCGATTTGGATGCTGTTTTAAAACGATATTTACTTTTTCACATAAAAACATATGATTGAACAAAAATGAATGTGATAAATGAAAAGATACACATATTCTGAGCCTTTATTCCAATATATAAGGAGTATATCAGAGCTCTCTCCAGTCATGAGATGCACGAGTTTGTTTTAGTACATAAGGGTGAATGTCTCACTATAATCAGTTAACTATAACCCCCAGCGGCATAGTTAGATGTGTGAGAATATTTGTGCACACTAAGCTCCGTACAGATACAATAATACCTAATATATTTTTGTTTCTTAATTTGATTTAAAATGGAAAATTATTCTTTGAGGTAAACCAATGGATGTGTAAATGTCAAATGATTTTTTTAGAAAAATATAGAAAAGTCAATTGGTCAAGATTTTATGAGAGTTTTAGTGAAAACTTGTGCTCCCGCAACTGCGGTTATGTTAAGGACGACTTCCAATGCGGCGGCTGTAGCCGTGCGGCTCTCCTTTTAAGGTTGAATTTCAAAGCGGTGGTTGAAGCGGCTAGAGTCGCTTGGCTCTACTTTTTGACTGCTACCCGATATATACCATGTACCCCTCGAGCCGCCATGGCCGCTGCGGCTAGGAGTTATCATTACAGCTCCATTATATTTTTGAAAACTTACAAAATTTGCTTGTAATTCAGGTATATTTGTTACTGTTTCCATTCAATATTAATAAATTAATTGATACTAAAGAGTAGTTAAATTAATTTTAGCTAATTAAATTAATTTTAATTAATTAAATTAATTTTAATTAATTAAATTAATTTTAATTAATTATATTAATTTCAATTAATTATATCAATTTCAATTAATTATATTAATTTCAAGTGTACCTAATTTTAGAACTGAAGCAGAAAGAAATTTTATTGTTTATAGGGCTATTCATCTTTTTAATAATATACCCGATAATTTAAAATGCCCCATGTCAGATTTTAAATTTAAAACCGTTTTTAAAGAATACTGTATGGATAAATATATTGATTAATTTTAAGCTAACCCACTTCATCGTTCTTTTGATTTCTAGTTAGTTTAGTATTTTTATTATGTTTTAATTTAGATTGATGTATATATTTTAATGTCCCACAAGTTTGTAACTTTTCTGGATTTGAATAAAAAAAAAAAAGTGAATTATATTAATTTTAATTAATTAGATTTTGATTAATTAAATTAATTTTAATTTATTTAATGAATTTTAATTAACTGAATTAATTTTAATTAATTAAATTAATTTTTTATTGATTAAATTAATTTTAAATAAAAAACATTAATAAATTAATTCACATTGGTAGTTAAATTAATATTAAAAAATTAATTATTATTAATTAATAAATTATCATAATTAAATAAATTAGCAGTATTTCATTAATAAATATTAATTAATTAATAATTTAATTAATTAAGCGAAACTGACGGTCGTAGAGCAGCTCAAGCCGCGTGGCTGTAGCCGTTTCAGCCGCCACATTGGAATTCAACCTGTAGTGAGCAAACTTTTGATGGTTACTAGGTCAAGAACCTCCGCTGATCTGAGAGAGTGTGGACGTGTAGTGCCTGTGCAGCTCTCTAAAAACGACATAAGTAAAGACAAAGTTAAACTTGTCATCATGTCTATCAAGTCAAACTCATCTATTCGTGACCTTTGTGAATTCGAGTCTGACAGCGAGGAAGATATCTGTCTCTCTACTCTGCAGTCAGAGTCTGACCTTCTCAAAGCCACCATTGGGAAGTTGAAAAATTTCAAACCCGAAATTAAGAATAAGGTAGGCAGGCCAAGAAAAAATACATTGCCACAGCCACCTATCTCCTCTACAACTTCAACCGGGGCTAAGACTGAGATTTCGCTGGATGTGATAGAACTGTTAGAGTCTATCGTAACCTTTACTTCTAAAATCCTGAAGAAAGTTGAGCAGATCGAGAAAAATAGTTTCAATCCAGCATCCAAGATTGACAACTACTTAAATAGGTGTGTGATGCTCTAATTACCGGACAGGGCCCCTTAACCGTTGTTCCCCTGTTTAGCGAGATAGTCGCCAACGGAACGCCTATCTCTTCTACCCTTGGAATCTCCCGACTGGAGGACCGTCTTGATCAAGTGGAGCAGGACTCCTTGAAAAATATCGTCAAAGTTGAAGGTGAGGCCTGCAGGGAACTACTGAGTAAGATAGAGAAGAAAGAAAAGGTAGATTTGAAGAAAGAGGTGACTGCAGCGGTGAGGAAGGTTGTGCCGCACCTGGAGACCGAAGCTGTGGAATCAGTCACACTAGCTGGTAAAACCAAAAAACATTTTAAAATAAAATTTAGCTCTTTTCATAACAAAATTTCAACTATTATAAAATTCAAAGAAACCAAACCAAATAACCTGTTCATCAACGAATACGTAATAAAAAAGAGATCTCTTCTTCTCTTCAAACTCAAACAACCTAAAAAAACTAATATTCGTATCAAATCAGTATATATATTTGGTGGCAACATTTGCGCAAAACTTAACGACAATCCTAAATATTTTATAATTAATACCTCTGAATTTTTTAACAAGTTTGTAAACATTTAAAATAAAACTCCAGACCAAAATAACAATAGAAATGAATCAACCGAATGATAGTACCTATGATAACTGGTTTCCAACAGTCCACTGTAATAGTTTTTCACTAGATGATTTTAAAGATTTTAGCCCACCTCAAGAAACTATTAGTGTATTGAATGTAAACATTAGAAGCTGTAGGAGAAACTTTGCAAAACTAGAATCCCTTTTAACTATGACTGAACACTGCTTCGATTTTATCGCCTTGACAGAAACTTGGTTGGAAGAATCTTTTGATCATGTTTTTAATTTGAAAGGTTTTAATAAATTTTGTATATATAGAAACGGAAGAGGCGGTGGAATATCAGTGTATGCCAGGTGTAATTTTAATGTGAATATTTTAGATAGTCTTAGTTTTATCATGGATGAGATTGAAGTTTTATCATTGTCTTTCATTTTAAATGAAACTATTTTTAATCTAATATGTGTTTATAGACCTTCTTCTTACCCTATTGAGACTTTTAATGAAATTTTAACATGTAACATTTTACGTGCAATTGCCAAAACTAAAGCTATTTTATGTGGAGATTTTAATATTGATCTTTTAAATCCTTCTAATTCTCGTGCTATTAATTCTTTTACTCACTCTATGGCAGGACATAATTTTTACTCCCTAATAGATAAACCAACTAGATTTTCATACAACCAGACTGATCAATGCTCTATAATAGATCACATTTGGCTAAATTTTATTCCTCACACAGAGAGAAATCAGCTAGTTATATCAAATAATTTTGTGTTATTTAAGAAATTTCTGTTTGCAGCAAATATAATGAACTAATTGAAATAAATAACTCGCTGTTAATTGACCTAAATGTTATTTAAAATAAATAGGTTTTCTAGTTATAATAAATAGGAATTTGTTCAAGTAACAATTTCTGATTATAATTACTAGTTTTGTTATTTAATTTAACTAAAAATGCTTAAATGATCTTAGCAAACTACGTAGATTTTTTCCTTTTCTTTGTTAGGTTCATGTATATTGTATATATACTTATACCTCAGATTATATTCTCAAATATAGAATGTTTAACATCATGACTAATCTTATATATATTGGTACACATTCTGTATTTATTGTGAACGTGAGAATTAATACTTGCAGTGCATAATTTAAGAAGGAAGTTAAATATATTATTGTTAAAACTACTTTTATATATACCATCGTTATTAAATCATGTGTCATACCTACTATTTTCAAAATAAACAGAAATTATCATTGCCCAGCCTTCTACAATAGATAGTGCAGTGACGATACTCTTTTAAAGATCAATATCTAATCACAATATTATTAATTAATATTATAGACGGAGAGATACAAACAGTATTGAATTGTGCTAAACAAACGGTTATAGTATTCGATGCCATTTCATTTCCCTAAGACATCCCTAATAATATTTATAAATAGCCAATATGCTAAATATATAAACTCATGGAAGAAAGAAAGAAAATAAACTAAAATTCTTACTAAGCCATAGTAATTGGTGACTTTGATATTTGCCTACCATAAGCATTTTATTAACTGTTAACTTATTTATTATCTCCCGCCATTTCTTGCTCACCAGCGTCAACTCACCATCACACACATCACTCACTTAGTGAAAGAAACCTAGTGATTTGTAGGCAGCTAGGTAGGTATCTCTATTAAGTTATAAAATGATTCATTATTTTATTAATTAAGTTTTTTGTGAATTATTTGAAACTATAAAAATGTCTTTTGATAACTTCTATCTAATCAAGTGATAATCAACTTTGACAACCAAATGTTGAATACGTAAGCCTCGTAGTTACTAGTTAGGTAGGTCTACCTATGATCTCTCCAGTTAGCCATCACC
>CANNZV010007013.1:0-13075 GCA_947561585.1 Caprella mutica | reverse complement strand
GAAACCGTGGGTGTCGGGCAATCCGAAACCATGGTTGCCGAGATGTCTGACCTGTTTCTTTTGTTGCTGGCCCCGGCTGGCGGTGATGAGCTTCAGGGGGTCAAGCGTGGCATCATGGAGATGGCCGACATTTTGTTGGTCAACAAAGCGGATGGCGATCTGAAACCCACTGCCATGCGCACCTGTGCCGACTATGCAGGCGCGCTTCGCCTGCTGCGCAAGCGGCCACAGGATCCGCAGGGATTTCCCAAGGCGATGATGGTGTCGGCCATTCAAGAAGACGGTCTGGAAACCGCGTGGGAAGAAATGCAGGCGTTGACGGACTGGCGTCAGGAAAACGGCCATTTCATCGCGCGCCGCGCGCAACAGGCGCGTTTCTGGTTCGAGGCCGAGGTGCGCGATGGTCTGTTGGCGCGTCTGCGCCAAGGTGACGCGCGGGCCGCAATGCTGGACCTAGCGGCACAGGTGGAAAACGGTGCTTTGTCTCCGGGGCAGGCGGCGCAGACCATGCTGAGCGACCATTTGGGCGCATGACCCCCGAGACGGTCTTTGATGGGGGGCGCCTGAACGCGGTTGTCTTTAACCCCAACAGCGACCGTTTGTTCGTGTCCTTCCGTCAAAGGGTGGGGGACCACGGTGCGTTCCACCCACCGCGTCCCGTTATGGGGTTTATCAATCGGGGCTATGCGCATCTGCATATACAGTCGCGCCACAACGATTGGTTCATCAACGATGAAACCAAGGATTTTGAACGCATCCTTACTGTTCTGGCGTCCGAGTACCGCGAAACCGTTTCCATGGGGTTTTCGATGGGCGGCTACGGGGCCTTGCGATTTGCCAAAACACTGGGGCTAAGTCGCGTTCTGGCGATTTCGCCGCAGTTTTCGATTTCCAAACGGGTGGTGCCCTTTGACAAACGATACCGCACTGAAAGTCGCGGTTGGAATGCGCGATTGGGGGATTTGGCGTCGCGGAGCTGCGACGTCACTGGTGCGGTTTTGGTGGACCCGTTTCAGCCAATGGATATGGCCAATGCGCAGATGATCGGCGCGGCGTTTCCCAAGCTGCGGCTGGTGCGTTTGGGGTGTGGCGGGCATCCGGCGACACGGGCGATTCTACAGGGTGGACAGTTCGGCCAACTCAAAGGCCGTTTTGCAGATGGCGCCTTGGCGCCGCAAGACATCTCGGTGCTGCATAGAAAGGCCCGCAGGGATAGCGAAAGTTATTGGAAACACATGGAAAAGCTGGCCTTGGGCCACGGAAGGCAGGCCTTGGCGGACCACGCAGCCCGACAGGCGCAGATGATTGCGGATAAGACGGGCAAGAGGGCTTGACGCGGGCGCGCAGGCCCCTTATCAGCCAGCAGACAGAATTCGGGCGCCGTGGGGCGCCTTTTGATATTGGCGAAGGTACGCTTTCGCCCCGATATACGAGGATGATCCCATGTCGCGTGTTTGCGAACTGACCGGTAAGGGCCCGATGGTTGGCAACAATGTCAGCCACGCCAACAATAAGACCAAACGGCGTTTCCTGCCGAACCTGAACGATGTGACCTTGCAGTCGAAACGCTGGGCCGTGGCATCAAGCTGCGCATCTCGGCACACGCACTGCGTTCGGTCGATCACCGGGGTGGTCTGGACAAGTTTCTGGCGAAAGCCAAGGACGTTGAACTGTCCGACCGTGCGCTGAAGGTCAAGAAAGAGATCGCCAAGGCGCAAGCCTGATCCTTTCGTACCAGCGGAAATTTGCAGCCCCGTGACCTAAGTCATGGGGCTGTTTCCTTTTGTCGCGTCGAGTGTCGCTATGCGATGGTTATATCTGGTTGCATGAATGTGATTTCGCGATCCCTGACAGCTTTTGCGCTGGCCATGATCATCGCGCTGACCAGCCTGCAAATGGCGGCGGCGCGGGGGCAGGCCATGCCTGTTGGGTCGATGGTGATTTGCGCAGGTCAGGGCGTTGTCACCATCCTTGTGGATGAAAACGGCGACCCAACTGGCGCCGTTCACATTTGCCCTGATTGCGCGATATCGCTGTTCGTGGCCGAGGTCGGCGGTTTTGTCCCTTTGCCGCCTGTGCAGGCTTGGGTCCGTTTGGCGCTGGATCGTGCTGAAACGCGTGTGGCGGGGCGCGATGCGCCGACCGCTCAGGCAAGGGGGCCACCTGTTTTCGTCTGATGTCCCATCACTTTATCAGACTTGAATACAGGAAAACACGACATGAAACTCAACTCGTTTTTCGCGGGCGCAGCAGCGACCCTGATGCTGGCTGCCCCTGCGTTGGCTGACATCACCATCGAAGACGCCTATGCGCGGTCCGCCATGAAAGGCGCCAAGAGCGGCGCTGCGTTTATGGTGATTGCCAACACCGGTGATGTGGAAGATCGCTTGATCAGCGCGCGCTCGGACGCTGCGGTCAGGGTCGAATTACACACACATATCGACATGGGCGAAGGTGTGATGAAGATGACCGAAGTCGAAGAAGGCTTTGTCATTCCGGCGGGTGGAACACATGCCTTGGCGCGCGGTGGCGACCACGTGATGTTCATGGGCCTGAACGCGCCTTTCGTTCAGGGGGAGCCGGTGTCTGTCACTTTGGTGTTCGAGCATGCCGGCGAAATGTCGGTCGAGATTCCAGTGGACCTTGAGCGGATGGACATGGGCGGCCACGGCAAGATGGGCAATGGCAACATGAACACCGGCAACTGATCCGACACGGACAAAGGTCCTGTAAGGCGCGTCGGTACTATCGGCGCGCCCTTTGCTTTGCATCCATAGCGCCTCAGTTCAGGACTGTGTCGACCCACTGAGGTACAACACGCGTGGCCGGGCCGATGTGGCGTGTGGCAAAAGCAGCAGACGTCGGTTCCAAATTCAATTCCACCGTCGGGATGCCCATTTGGCTGGCCTCGTGCACGAATCCCGCCGCTGGGTAGACCTGACCAGACGTGCCAATCGCGGCAAACAGATCGGCACTGTTCAGGTGATCTGCGATACCGTCCATCCCGTAGGGAATTTCCCCAAACCAAACGACATCGGGGCGCGTCGCGGCTTGGGCGCAGCGCGGGCAGACATCGTCCGGGGACATCACTGATGGCGCATCCCAACGGTGGCCGCAGTCGTGGCACAGCGCCCGCGCCAACGCGCCGTGCATATGAATAACTTCGGCGCCGGCCTGTTCGTGCAAGCCATCGACGTTTTGCGTGACAATCACAACTTCAGCCCTGTGGTTGCGCTGCAGCTTGGCCAAGGCCGTGTGCGCGGTATTGGGCACGGCCTTGGCCGCTTCGGCCCGGCGCATGTTATAAAAGTCATGAACCAGCGCAGGGTCGCGCGCAAAGCCTTCGGGGGTGGCGACCTGCTCGATCGGGTATTTTGCCCACAGGCCATCGGCATCCCGAAAAGTGCCTAAACCGCTTTCGGCGGAAATTCCGGCGCCGGTCAGAATGACGATTTTGCCTGCCATGGGGCCTCACTTGTATCAGCGTTCTTGCCGGGCTAAGCCGGTGACATGACCCATCGTATCCTGTTTGTCTGTCTCGGCAATATCTGCCGGTCCCCCAGCGCCGAAGGTGTGACCCGCATGCTGGCCCAGCAGCGAGGCGTGACATGTGAAATCGACAGCGCGGGAACGGGCAACTGGCACGTGGGCGAACCACCCTATGGCCCGATGCAGCAGGCCGCTGCGGCCAAAGGGTATGATTTGTCAAATCTGCGGGCGCGCCAAGTGACCCGCGCCGATTTCAACCGCTTTGATCTGATCGTCGCAATGGACAGCGAAAACTTGGCTGATCTTGCCCGATTACAGCCCGCGACTTCACAGGCCGAACTGAAAGTCTTCACCGACTGTGCCCCTGAAACGGGCGCCGATCACGTGCCTGACCCGTATTACACCCGCGATTTCGTGGGCGTCCTGCAATTGGTCGAACGCTGCGCATCGGGGCTGTTGGATCAGCTTTCGTAAAGCACCTTGGCCACGTACCAACTGATTGGTGCAGCCAGCACAAACCCAACGGCAGCGGCCAGAACGATGGGCATCAAAGTGCCATACCCCGCGACCAGAACAGCAATCACACCTGTTCCTGCAAGCGATGTAGAAATCAAGGAAAACAGAATTCCGGCAAGCCGCATCATGGTCTCAAGTCCTTTTCAAAGCTGATGCGTGATTATTCCAATTATGGAATGTTATCTTTGATCTGGATCACCATTGCCGGGCTTTCGCGCAGTTTGATAAACTTCGATGGCGAAAACGGACGGAGGTATTCCTGTCCTTGAGCGCAAGTGGTGAAACGCGTTACAAAACAGCATGGATTTTTTAACACTGGATAAAGCTATGATACGAATTGCCCTTGTTTCGTTATGTGCGATGACCGTTGCGGGATGTGATCCGGCTAAGCTTGTTGGCGATGTTGACCAACCAGAGGTGTCTTGCGCGACCCAGCCAGCGGGCGGGTGCACCTTTGATCAGGCCCCTTTGCGCGTGTTGGATGAACCGGTGACGTTGCCGCGCCGCCCATATACTTTTTTCCCAATCGCCAAGACGTTGAATTTTGTCGATGCCCGTGGGCGTCGGTGGGTGGCCCCGTCGCGTACTTTGACGGACGGCGCGTCGATTCCGCAGATTTTCACGTCCATCATTGGGGATCCGACCGCGCCCGAGTTTATCAATGCCGCTGCGGTGCACGACGCGTATTGCGGTGTCGGAAATGAACAAGGACCAAAATTCCACGATGGCACCTGGCAGGATGTGCACCGCATGTTCTATGACGGTTTGATTGTGGGGGGCACCGGTTCAGTTCAGGCAAAACTGATGTTTGCCGCCGTGTGGCTTGGCGGGCCGCGTTGGAATACACATCAGGATCTGTCTCATGTTCCGACCGCACGCAAACAGGCGGCGATGCGGGCAGCGCAGAACTTTATCAACAACGAAGATCCTCCGCTGCCTGAATTGGAAGCGTATCTCCTCTTGTTGCAGCGCGGAATACTTAAGGATTATCCGGTGGGTGGGTCCAGCGAAGAGTCCGCTGAGTACCCGGTAGAAGAGCAATACTATGAAGAATTCAGTTCGGCTAACGACCCATCGCTTGGCTTGTGATCCGTTACGCCGCACCGTTCAGGCGCGGCGTAAACCTCTCTGAATTCAAGGGCGTACGTAAGCGTACCCCTGTTCCTGAAGCTCGATCAGACGGACGACCCCGGATGGGGTGATGGTGGCTTCGGACATCAAGGCAATGTCTTTGCCCGCCTTTTCCTGCATCTTGCGGTGGGTGTTGCCGCAGGCCGAGAAACTGAGGTTGTCCATTTCGAGGCTCATGGTGCTGATACGCTGCGCGACCGGGCTTTTGCCGGGCACAAACATGTTCAGGCCGGGGCCATAGGCGACCACTTCGATTGTCACGCTATCCCCTTGGGATTCATAGTAATTCGCCACGTTCTGCGCATTGTTCAGCGCCATGTTCATGACCTGCGGATCGTTTTCATCGACGTGAATGGCGACCTTGTGCATCTGCCCTTCGGCCCACGCGGACGTGGCTGCGACCAGGGCTGCTGCGGTGATGAGATATTTCATTTTGTCCTCCCGTTTATCTGCCGCAGCCTAACACGCCGAAACGTTCTGCAAAGGAATTAACGCAAAGCGCTGAGGGTTAACGTGGAGCGCAGCGGGGTTTGGCACCCTTCGATTGGTACAAATCCCCCGGTATTTTGGCGCGATTTGACCCCGCCGGAAACCGCCCCGGAGCGCCCGAATTTTGGGTTTGGTCTGATCTGCGGCGGGTTTGGTACAAAATGGAAAGGGACGCCATGTTCATAAACACCTACCGCAAAATGCCTGTCTCACAGTTTCGTGAGCGGGCCGGAAAAACCCTGCAATGGGTAGAGCGCAGCGGCGGCCACGTCTGGCTGTCACGTCATGGCAAACACACCGCCGCGCTGATCCCCTTTCACGAATTGAAAGTGCTAGAGGCCGTTTTGGGCATTTCGCACACCGGACGCGTGGAACAGATCAAACAGGAATATGACCGGTTCCGCGAAGCCAAGACCGCACAGGAACGCGAAGAGCGCGCCCGTCTGGATGCAGGCCTGCAAGTGGGCGGCGCCGAGCTGACCGCATCACGGCAAAAGGCCGTGGCACGAGGGGCCGATCCATGGAGCGACGACCCTATCCTGATCGCGCCAAACTACCGGCCTGAGTTGGTGTTCAAGGGGGAGGGGTGAGCAAAAAAGCGGCTATTCCAGTTGGCCACCTAAAGTCTTATGCATTTTCACAGCGAACCTGTCCGTCATTCCAGACACATAGTCGGCTAATGAGTGAAGCGCGGTTTCCGCGGAGTCTATGTCTCTTAGGTCAATTTGTGATGCGGCGCGGAGTTGCTGAAAGTACCCGCTCAAGCAATTCGTATCCCAGTCATTTCGACTCAGTTCTTCGAAAAGGGGCAACATTCCTTCCAAGACTCCCTCTATCGTATTTCGTCCAGACACCTCCAGGCGCGTCTTTCGAGGGGCTGTAAAAATGTTCTCCCTTGAAAATTTTTTAATTTCCCTCATCTGATCACCCACTTCGGAATCTTCGACTAAGGATCCAGAGTATTTTCCCAGCATAATTTCATGATAGACTGATTTGAACACCTCGACGCATGCCGGTATGGCGCAATTTATCGCTCTAGCCCTGAAATAAGAAATTTTTTCGAGATCAGATGCGAATTGCCTATTTGTCCCGCCGAAAATTGGCGAAAGAAAGCCAAACACTTTTTCGGCGGACACTTCTCCGGCGACAAAGGCGTCTTCCAGATCGATTATATTGTAACAAATATCGTCTGCTGCTTCCACTAGGAAGACTAGTGGATGACGGGACCAATACGTTAAACGATGTTCGCCTAGGGTTAAAAGTCCTAGTTGGTTGGCAAGCGTCGTGAAATTCGCCAAATCTGATTCAAATACGCGAATTTCTTAAGGCCTACATATCGAGGCTCATCAAGCGCATTTTCTTTGATTTTCATGCTTACATAAGCGGTAGTGGGATATTTTGTGAATGCACCAAGTGTCGCATTGGACAAGCGCATGCCGCCATCATTTCTGTACATTTCCAGTCTGGAAATGAGCCTAAATCCCTGTGCGTTACCTTCGAATTTTTCAAATTCAATGCGCTTTTCGCGATCGATTTCCCCGAAGATCCCCTGTTGCTGGTCGAACTTCTTCTTAAACCAGTCTCCAATGGCGGCCTCTCCGGGAATGGCCAAATGGCGGATTTCCTATGTCGTGAGCAATGCAAGCCGCTTGAACGAAGCCAGGTAATGATTGAACTTGAGGCGCACGTGAAATTTCACCACTTTCAAATAACCAGTTAGCAATCTCAATTCCGAGGGAACGTCCAACGCTGCTTGTTTCGATGCTATGAATCAACCTGTTGTGGAGATGATCATCTGAGTAGAGCGGATGTACTTGAGTCTTGTTGGCCAAGCGGCGAAAAGGGGCTGAAAAAACGAGTCTGTCGTAGTCTTGAGCGAAGTGCGGGCGGTTTGGATTTTCTTCGTGATTGGAGTCGCCAAATAACCTCGAGTCAAGCAGAGTGTCCCATTGCATAGTTGCTTCCAAAGCTCGGTTCTCCCCGTCGTGCGTTTCGCGGACAGAATAAATGCTTTGACGCTGACCCGCTACAGGCAAAATGCGTGGTCTTCGTATCGGGTCTCGTTCCACTAGGCGCGGGCAGATTTTGGTTTCTCGCCGATACTGCCTGTGTGGGAACGTTAGGCTATTTGTAAAATTTGCTTTTGCCCCACCTGCCACTTAAGAAAACGGACGACCTTAGTCGTCCATCTTCAATGCTGATATGAACGCCTCTTGCGGGATGTCGACTTTGCCGAACTGGCGCATCTTTTTCTTACCGGCCTTCTGCTTTTCCAGCAGTTTCTTCTTACGCGTCGCGTCGCCGCCATAGCATTTGGCGGTCACGTCATTGCGCAGAGCGGACAGGGTTTCGCGGGCGATGACTTTGCCGCCAATCGCCGCCTGAATCGGGATTTGAACATGGTGGCGCGGGATCAGGTCCTTGAGCTTTTCGCACATGGCGCGGCCACGCATTTCGGCCCGGTCACGGTGCAACCATCATCGACAGCGCATCGACCGGTTCGTCGTTCACAAGGATCGACATCTTGACCAGATTATCCTCGCGGTAGCCTTCAAGCTGATAGTCAAACGACGCGTAACCCTTTGTTACGGATTTGAGCCTATCGTAGAAATCAAACACCACTTCGTTCAGCGGCAGGTCATAAACCACCATCGCGCGCGCGCCCGCATAGGTCAGATCCAACTGGATGCCCCGGCGATCCTGGCACAGCTTGAGCACGTCGCCAAGGTAGTCGTCCGGCACAAGGATCGTCGCCTTGATGCGGGGTTCCTCGATGTGGTCGATCTTGGACGGGTCGGGCATGTCGGCGGGGTTGTGCAGATCGATCTGCTCGCCGTCTTTCATATAGAGGTGATAGATCACAGACGGGGCGGTTGTGATCAGTTCGATATTGTATTCGCGTTCGATCCGGTCGCGAATGACCTCAAGGTGCAGTAGCCCCAGGAACCCGCAGCGGAACCCAAAGCCAAGCGCGGCAGAGGTTTCCATTTTCATAGCTGAACGACGCGTCGTTCAGCGCCAGCTTTTCGATGGCGTCGCGCAGGTCTTCGAATTCGGCGGAATCCACGGGGAACAGCCCGCAGAACACCACTGGCACGGACGGTTTGAAACCGGGCAGGTTTCACAGCCCTTCTTTTCGGTGGTGATGGTGTCGCCAACCTTGGTGTCGCGCACCTGTTTGATCGACGCCGTCAGGAAGCCGATTTCGCCGGGGCCAAGACTGTCGACGTTTTTCATCGCCGGGGTAAACACGCCGATACGGTCAACGCCATAGCGCGCGCCGGTCTGCATCATCTTGATCTGGTCGCCCTTTTTCAGAGTGCCATCCATGATGCGCACCAGAACG
Organism: Caprella mutica; assembly: GCA_947561585.1. Classification (NCBI taxonomy): domain Eukaryota; kingdom Metazoa; phylum Arthropoda; class Malacostraca; order Amphipoda; family Caprellidae; genus Caprella; species Caprella mutica. The sequence goes on along the minus strand of CANNZV010007013.1, from coordinate 4,104 downwards.
ACCACGCCAAGATAGGGGTCGTACCAGCTGTCCACCAGCATGGCCTGCAACGGCGCATCAGCGTCGCCGGAATGGGGCGGCGGCAGGCGTTTGACAATCGCTTCCAGCACGTCAGGGATGCCGATGCCGGTCTTGGCGGAAATCAGGCAGGCGTCTGACGCGTCAATGCCGATCACATCTTCGATCTGTTCGGCCACGCGTTCGGGTTCCGCCGCAGGCAGGGTCGACCTTGTTCAGCACCGGGACGATTTCGTGATCGGCCTCGATGGCGGTATACACATTTGCCAGCGTCTGCGCCTCAACCCCTTGGCTGGCATCGACCACCAGCAACGACCCTTCGACCGCGCGCATGGACCGGCTGACTTCATAGGCAAAGTCCACGTGTCCGGGCGTGTCGATGAGGTTGAGCACGTAAACCTCGCCATCGTTGGCCTTGTATTCGATCCGGACCGTGTTGGCCTTGATCGTAATGCCCCGTTCGCGTTCGATATCCATCGAGTCCAAAAGCTGCGCTTTCATATCGCGATCCGAGACCGTGTTGGTTGACTGGATCAACCGGTCTGCGAGGGTGGACTTGCCATGGTCGATATGGGCGACGATGGAGAAGTTGCGGATGTGGGACAAGGGTGTGCTCATGCTTCGCGATATGCTGTGGAAATGGGGTTTGGTCAAGTGGGGTTGCGTCGTGGCAGCGTGTTACGCGTATCGGTGCCTTGCTCGAGGAGCACAAAGGTTCCGATACTGACAGTGGAATCACACAAGTCTTGGGTTTTTGACCGAGCGGTGGGGTGCAAATCCAACCGACACGGGACGGCCAATCACAGACGATTGATCCCACGCCGCAAATCGGGCATGATAGAGGTAGAGCAGACAGGCCGCGCAAGACGGGACAACCCGCAGGCGGCGAACAAAGAGACAGGTGTTATGCGTATCGCAGGGCTTTTATTGATCAGTGCCATGGTGCTTTCCGCGTGTGGCGGCGGGGCCAACAAAGTGTCGCGTTACAAGGGCGGGATGAGCGCGTCGATCGCCTCGGGGCCGATTTCCAAGGCCTGCCTACAGGCCGATCGCAAGGCCGCGAACCGGCGTTTGTGTGGCTGCATTCAGGGCGTGGCAAACCGCGATCTGAGCGGGACGGACCAACGAATGGCGGCAAAGTTCTTTCGTGATCCGCACATGGCGCAGGAGATCCGCCAATCAGACAGATCCTCGCACGAGGTGTTCTGGAAGCGCTACAAGGCGTTTGCGTCCAAGTCTGAACGGGTCTGTCGCGGATACTAAGAATGCCCTGCATGATCAGCGTGTCATGAGGCTTTCTTCATCCATCACTTGAATGTCGAACATGGCGGCGCCGCTTAGATCAAAGCGCGGCGCAGCGGTGTTTTGGGCAGTCGGGCTTCGGCTGTCAGGGCATGGCCAACCATACCTTCGGCGCGTGAAATGGTGGCGGTGGCGCTGGCCAGATCAGGCAGTGCCGTGTTGTTCACCTGTTGCCATGTCACGCATTTAAGGAATTTATGCACCGACAATCCGCCCGTATAGCGCGCCGCACCTGACGTTGGCAGCACGTGGTTCGGACCGGATGCCTTGTCCCCGAAAGCCACTGTGGTTTCAGCACCAAGAAACAGCGATCCGTAGGCGCAAAGCCGGTTTTTCCACCAGTCCAATTCGGCGGCTTGCACGTGCAGGTGTTCTGGCGCGCGGCGGTCTGCCTCTTGGGCCATGGCTTCGCGCGTGTCGCACAACGCCACCTCGCCTTTTGCGGCCCACGCGGCTTCGGCGGCTTCGCGGTTGGGCGAGGGCAAAGCGGCAATTTTCCGGGGGATTTCAGCCAGCACATCATTGGCAAGCGTCTGGTCATCGGTGATCAGCCAAGCCGGCGAGGTGGGGCCGTGTTCGCACTGTCCCACAAGGTCCAACGCCACCGTTGCGGGGCTGGCTGTGGCGTCCGCAATGATGCAGGTGTCGGTCGGGCCCGCGAACATGTCAATGCCGGTCGGTCCGAACAATTGTCTTTTTGCTTCAGCAACATACGCATTCCCAGGTCCACAGAGTATATCCGCCTTGGGCAGTCCGAACAGGCCAAACGCCATCGCCGCCACGGCCTGAACGCCGCCGATGCACAGGATGTCGTCGGCTCCCGCTAGGTCCATGGCATAAAGCGTTGTTGGATCGATGCCGCCGTCGCGTGGCGGGGCGCAGGCCGTAACATGAGGCACGCCTGCGGCGCGGGCTGTGGTGATGGTCATCAGGGCCGAGGCGATATGTGCATACAGACCGCCGGGCACATAGCAGCCAGCCGCGTTGACCGGGATCATGCGCTGGCCGGTGATCAGGCCGGGGCGCAGTTCGGTTTGAAAATCTTGAATCGATGCACGTTGCGCCACGGCGAAATCCCGAATGTTATCATGCGCATAGCGGATTGCATCCTTGATGTGATCCGGCACGCTGTTGCACGCCGCATCGATCTGATCACGGGTCACGCGAACCGGTCCGGTCCAGCCGTCAAGGCGTTGGGCGTAGTCCAGCGCGCAGGCATCGCCGCCGGCCCGCAATCGCGCCAACATGATGTGAACAGTGTCGGAAATATCATTTATTTCAGTGGCTTGGGGTGCTGCGGATTTTAGGAGTCGAACGGTCATGAGGCGTTCCTATGGCGAGAGTTTTGGTTTATTGAAATAGAGCGCGAGCAAAAAGGAGCGCTGGAATGAAGGGTGTGACCCTGCGCGGGTTGGAAGTGTTCGAGGCCTTGGCGGCGACCGGATCGGTCGCTGGGGCAGCCGAACGGACGGGGCTGAGCCAGCCTGCGGTCAGCCAGCAAATGCGCAACCTTGAACAGGCCTTGGGCGCCGATCTGGTGGACCATGGCCGTCGCCCGATGACGTTGACCCCAGCGGGGCGCAGTTTTCTGACGCGCACGCAGGCTGTGCTGGGTCAACTCCGACTGGCGCAAAGCGAATTGTCGGTGATGGATCTGACGCATCTGCAGACGCTGAGCCTTGGCGTGATTGACGATTTTGACAACGATCTGACGCCGCGCCTTGTGACTATGCTGGCCGAAAATATGACCAAGTGTCATTTCCGTCTTATCACTGCGCCCAGCCATGAAATCAGCGCCGCGATGCAAGCGCGCAGATTGCATCTTGCCGTTGCAGCGTCGTCCGGGGAAGTCATTGAAGGCGTTGTGGAATATCCACTGGCACGCGATCCGTTTATCTTGGTTTGCCCGCGTGGGGCCGTGGCAAAATACGGCGGGCCGGAGGCTGCAATGCACGCTCTCACCTTTCTGCGCCATGATCGGGTACAGTTGATCGGCCGGTTGGTGGAAACCCATCTGGCGCGGCAAAAGCTGAGCTTTCCCGAGCGGTTCGAAATCGGAGCGCATCTGTCGTTGATGACGCTTGTGGCGCGCGGTGTCGGTGGACGATCACAACGCCGCTGGGCTATATGCGCGCCGCGCGGCTGCACGATCAGACAGAGGCACACCCGTTGCCTTTTGCTCCGTTTTCGCGTCGGATATCGCTGTTGGCGGCCACCGATTGGGCCGATCAGGTCCCCCGTGATGTGGCGCGCACTGCCAGAATGCTGATTGCGGAAATGGTCATCGGACCGCTCTGCAGCAGTTGCCCTGGCTTGAAGGGCACTTGAAAGGTCTCGAATAACGCGTGGTCCATTGCGCCAGATTGCCGGGAGTTCGGGCCAGAGCAATGGGGCGCGCGTTGGATTTGAAAAGAGTAAGCCGCAGATTTTGGTTTTCTTAAACTGCAGCCTGTTTTCCAGCCTGTCGCACGGGGCTACAAGATGGGGGTTTTGTACGTTTGGTAAGCGGGTTTTGTCAAAACGTACAAAACAGCCTTAGCCAAGGAAGACGCGCACCGAGGCTTCGAATTCGCGGGGCTTTTCGGCGTGCAACCAGTGACCCGCCCCGCCGATTTTGGCAAAGCGCGCTTTTGGGAAATGCAGTCGGATCGTGTCGCGGTGTTCGGCGCGTACATAGTCGGAATTGGCGCCGGACAAGAACAGCGTTGGACCGTCGAACTGGCCTGTGACGGGTGGGAACCCAAGAATCTGTGGCATCTGGTCGGCCAAGGCGTCCAGATTGAG
>CANNZV010007012.1:0-13106 GCA_947561585.1 Caprella mutica | reverse complement strand
GCTATGTCGCTACACAAGATGAAGATACAGAGCGCATCATTTCTGCATCTTACCCGATTTACTCTATCAGCCAAGCGGCGGTATTGATCGAAAATGCGGACTCGAACGGCATCGATATGAGTAAAATACAAACCCATGTATTGGTAAAAGATAAGGATTTTAGTGAAGAAGCTTTTGGCGACTTTAATGAAGTAGATGGTATGTACAACCACGAATCTTTTGACGAAGAAGCGCAAATCATGATAGACAACGGTATCAATGTAAGTCAGAATGCGATACTTATTGTCAAAGATGTGCCGCCTTCATCAGGCACAACTTGGATGATCGCTTTGGGTACAGGCCTTGTAGGTTTGTTGGGCGTTCTTTCTTTTGTACCATTCAGCTTCTTTGGCGTCGAAGAAGTAGAGGAGGAAGAGGACTCAGAAGAACAAGCCTAAAAAAAGTATAGAGATTTTAAAGCAAAAAAGGGCTGTTTCGCAGATGCGAAACAGCCCTTTTTACTTTCTAAGGGGGTCGTTTATTTTTGAAATGAAAATTCTCGCATTTGCACGTCTTTCGAATTTCCTCCTACAAAAACTTGAAATTGTCCAGCATCAGCTTTATGTTCGCCTTTGTGGTTCCAGTATTTTAAATCATCTTCTGTAAGTGTAAACGTAATATTTCGGCTGCTATTCGCTGGGATTTCTATTTTTTGAAATCCTTTAAGCTCTTTAACAGGACGCGAGATATCTGCTTTCAAATCACGGATGTACAATTGTATAACTTCGCTGCCAGCGCGCTCACCTGTGTTGTTTACATTGATGCTGACTTCTAGTTTCTCACCACTGCGCAGTGTCGTTTTGCTCAACTTAGGTTGGTCGTAAGAAAACGTCGTGTAACTCATTCCATAGCCAAACGGGTATTGTGGTTCGTTGGCTTGGTCGAGGTAACCGCTTGTCCAAAGTGTACCGAACTTCTCTTGTGGGCGCCCTGTATTCATATGGTTGTAATACATCGGAATTTGACCGCCCATTTTTGGCCATGTCATCGGTAGCTTTGCTGAAGGGTTTACTGCGCCAGTAAGTACATCTACTAAGGCGTTTCCGGTTTCGACACCTGGCTGCCAAGCAGCGACAACTGCAGTTGCATTTTCAAATAAACCTTCCAACTCGAGTGGACGGCTGTTGAATAAAACAACGATGTATGGTTTGCCCAGGCGCGCGAGCGTATTGATGATTTTATCTTGATTTCTATTCAACTTTAGATCAGCAACCGAGCGACTTTCGCCACATTCCATGCCGCGTTCGCCTACACAAACAACGACTACATCGGCTTCACCGACTGCATTTATCATCGTTACGTAGTCTTTTTCGGTACAATCCGCGTTTAAACAGATTTCTTTTGTTTCTACTTCAAACCCAATTTTCTCTAAGGCAGGCGGACATGCCATGCCCGGCGTTACTACGATAGATGGGTCGTATTTTTCTTCATTTTCACCTATACCTAATGTCCAAAAACTCATATAATCTTTATGCGTACGGCTGTCGGCATAAGGTCCTAGGAATAAGATTTTTTTGAAGGTATTTGTATTTTCCAAGGGCAATACGCCGCCGTCATTTTTTAACAAAACCATACTTTCTGCTGCTACTTTTCGTGCATAAGCACGGTGCTCCGCAGCGCCCAATGTCGCGTCACGACGAGCAGGGTTTAGGTACATAAATGGGTCATCAAAAAGCCCGATTTTATATTTTAATGTCAACACATTACGTACGGCATCATCCACTTGTTTTTGAGTGATGCGTCCGTCGTTTAGGGCTTTTTTTATGTTTTTAAAATAGGTCTCGCCTGACATATCCATATCACAATTGTCGATACATTTTGCGACAGCATCTACGCCATCATCCGCTGCGCCATGTACAATCGTCTCTCCGACACTGTTCCAATCAGATACAACCATGCCTTTAAATCCCCATTCTTTACGGAGTATTTCTGATACCAATTGCTTGTTCATCGTACAAGGCACACCATTTAAAGTGTTGAATGCATTCATAAAGGTAGCGGCACCTGCATCTACCGCTGCTTCGAAAGGAGGTAGGTAAATATTGCGCAAACGTTGGTCGCTGACATCTACGGTGTTGTAGTCGCGTCCGCCTTCTGCAGCACCGTATGCAGCAAAATGCTTCACACAAGCAGCCATCGTTTCATTAGAGTTTAGGTCGCTGCCCTGAATGCCATTTACCCGAGCGCGTGCCACGGCAGCACCCAAAAATGGATCTTCGCCAGCACCTTCCATACAACGTCCCCAGCGTGGGTCACGCGATATGTCGACCATCGGAGCAAAGGTCCAGTTTTGACCATCAGCGGATGCTTCTTTTGCTGCGATGCGTTCTACGTTTTCGATCATTTGCATATTCCATGTTGCTGCTTGTGCGAGCGGAATTGGAAAAATCGTTTTATAGCCGTGGATTACATCAAAGCCAAAAATCAAAGGAATACCAAGGCGAGAGTCCATTGCCGCTTTTTGAATTTTGATTTTGTTGTCAAAATTTGTGTGGCTAAGAATGCTGCCTATTTCACCGTTTTCAACTCGACGAAGCAAATCGCTCTTTTTAAAACCTGTACCTGTACTGATGTCGCCTGGCATTTGATTGAGTTGACCAATTTTTTCGTCTAAGTTCATTTTCTCCAAAAGAGCTTCCACTTTTGCATCTACATTTTGTACGGATGTGTTTTGTGAAAAGCTAATAAAAGAGAAAAGAAGAAAGAGAAAAATAAAAGAGAATTTAAATTGCATGTGCATGTCTGTGTTTAAAATTAGTCCGATGTGGACTAAGAAAGTTGAAAAGGACGGTTAAGCTGATTCTATTTAGTTGGACAAAGCGAAAGTACAATTCTTTCTTATTTTGAAAGATATTTTTAGCAAAAAATTAAAAATGCTCATAATAACAACGAATACAAAACGAAATGTCCGTTTACGACAGAAGTTTTCAATAAGAATATGCATTTTTGCAACAGTCAACATAGACCAACTTTTTATTAGATTACTTAAACAGCGATTTCGCTTCCTTCTATGCGTATAACATTCTTACTTTTCGCTTTATCTGTCTTCTTGATGCCTTTAGCTGCATCAGCACAAGAGCCATGTGGTACTTTTGAAGAGTCCAAATGGTTAGATTACTATTTGGAACATAAAAACCAGTTTGTCGAAGGAGACACGCCTTGGTTGTACACACCGATTACTTTCCATATTGTTGGAAATGATGATGGCGGTGGGTATTTTCAAAAAACACAAGTCTTTAAAGCGCTTTGTAATATGAATAGCCAATACGTGCCGGTTAAGATGAAATTTTTCTTGCATCCTGACCAGCCATTTGTCTACCATAACAACAGTGATTGGTACGAACATACTTTTGATGGAGGGGATGATTTGATTAATTCAAATGATTTGTCTGGACGATTAAACGCTTTTATGGTGGATGACCCTGCGGGCAACTGTGGCTACTCTTGGCAAGATGCGATCGTTTTGTCTAAAAGCTGTTCTGGCCCAACTAATTCAACTTGGGCGCATGAAGTAGGCCATCATTTTTCACTGCCACATCCGTTTAGAGGATGGGAAGACGACGAATGGGATTGGACCACTCCAGCTCCTGCGACATTAGGTTTTGGAACGCAAGTAGAAAAAGTAGATCGTTCAAACTGTAATACTGCGGGTGATCGCTTTTGTGATACGGGACCTGACTACCTGAGTAATCGTTGGAATTGTAATGGGGATGGAGAGTCTTTTGAAATGATTGACCCAAATGGCGAAACGTTTAGAGCAGACGGTAGCTTGTACATGAGTTATGCAAATGACGAATGTGCCAATCGTTTTTCTCCTGACCAAATTGCTGCAATGCGTGCAAGCCGTATTTCTGAATTCGCTTTTTACAACAACGAACAACCTCCGGGTGATATCACGGAAACACCTGCTTTGGTTAGTCCTGAAATGAACGAAATCGTACATTTTGATGATGCTACATTTAAGTGGGATCCGGTCGACAATGCGGACTACTATGTTTTAGAAATTTCTTTACTACAAGGTTTTCCATTTACGATTACTACCCGTACGATTGAAGAGACAGAGATTACATTGCAGTCTAATTTTCCAAAAGACCGTGACCTATACTGGCGTGTGACGCCTTACTCTCGTTGGTCATTTTGTCCGATTGATATAGATCCAGAAGTGCGTACATTTCAAGCGTCTAACTTAATAGCAGCAAACGAACTGCAAGAGCGTGCGACGACAACTTTGTCTCCAAATCCAGCTTTTAGCGGAACGGAAATGCAAATTCAAGTAGATGCTACGATTGGCTTTGAAGCGCAATTGATGATTTTTAACGCAACAGGACAATTGATGCTAGAAAAATCAATTCAAGTATTTGAAGGCGAAAATCAACTTTCTTTTGAGACGTATGGTTTCGCTTCTGGCGCTTACCGTGCAGTGATTCAAAATGAAAAAGGATCCATCAACCATATCTTTTCTATCGTAAAATAAGTAGACATCCGAAATTTAGAATTTCTAAATTTTGAGCTACAACTTTATGGATATTAAATTAACTTGATTAAAAGCTCGCTTGAAATTTTGACGAAAGTCATACATTCAAGCGAGCTTTTTTTTAGATAAAAATCAATAATGACTAAATCATTCTTTTCGTTTTTACTGGCGTTCCTTTTTTGCACCACACTTTTTGGACAAAACGAACCATGCGGTACGCACGAAGACTCCAAATGGCTGGAATATTACTTTGATCACAAGCAGCAATTTGTGGAAGGAGACACGCCTTGGTTGTTTGTCCCAACGACGATGCACGTAGTCGGAAATGATGCTGGAGGCGGATATTTTTCGAAGGATAAAATATTTACCGCGCTTTGTGCGATGAACGAAAAGTTTGAATCGGGTCGCGTACGGTTTTACTTACACGATACACAACCTTTTATGTATCACGATAATTCGGAATGGTGGGAACATGACTCCGATGGTGGCCGAAATATGATTGAAACCGCGAGTTTGCCCGATCGCTTAAATGCTTTTGTGGTGGCAGATCCAAACGGAAACTGTGGTTACTCTTGGTTGGATGCGATTGTGCTTGGCCGTAACTGTTCGGGCTTGCCAGCGACCACTTGGCCACATGAAGTAGGCCATCATTTGTCCTTACCACATACGTTCCGCGGTTGGGAAAGCACTAATTGGGATTGGACTACGCCTGCACCCAATTCGATAAACAACCGCACCGTAGAAAGAATGGACGGTTCAAATTGTAATGTAGCGGGTGATCGCTTCTGTGATACTGGTCCTGACTATTTGAGTAGTCGTTGGAATTGTAGCGGAGCAAATAGCTTGTCACCTCAAGAAATGTTGGACCCAGATGGCGTTGCTTTTCGCTCAAATGGTTCGCTTTTGATGTCTTATGCAGATGCTAGTTGTAGAGCACGATTTTCGGGCGAACAAATGGCTGCTATGCGCGCAAACTTGTTGTCAGAGCATAGCAGTTATTTGCAAGTAAATGAGGCAGGGCTTGATGTGGAGGATGCCCCTGTTTTGGCTGCGCCAAATGATGGAGATACGGTCCATTTTAACTCGATAAATTTGGAGTGGGAGGCTGCGCCAAATGCTGAATATTATGTAGTGGAGGTGTCGCTTTTGCCGACTTTCCCTTTCTCTTTTGTCAGCCAAGTTTCTGAAGTAAATTCCTTTCAAATACTAACGGACTTGCCTGCCAACCGTATTTTGTATTGGCGTGTGCGCCCCTTTAGTCGGTGGACTTTTTGTAGCCCTGCAGCGACTCCAGAAGTACGTTCGTTTTTTACAACCAACTTGGTAGCTACCAATGAATTGGAAGAAAAAGTGCAATTACAAATGCAACCAAACCCTGTTTGGGGCGGATTGCCGGTGACCCTTTCTATGGATGTTTCGGAATCTTTGGATGTCGATGTTTCAGTATTTAGCATGCAAGGCAAACGCATTTTGTCGTTCAGAAACCAAGCATTGTCTGAAGGCGAAAATAGGGTGGAAATTCCTACAAATGACCTTCCACAAGGCTTGTACCGAGTTGTGTTGCAAAATGAAAAAGGCATTGCTCAAACGTCTTTTTCTGTTTTTTAATAAAAACCTTCTTTTTTGATATGAAAATTAGTCGAAATTTGGTTGACCAAGCTTCTGTCTGCTGATACATGATTTCGATTTAAAATATAAAATTAGCCCCGATGCGTCTTTTTGTTTTTATTCTTTTTTTGTTGCCGATTGCACTTTTTGCTCAAGACCCAACGGTCGGTGTTTTGCAATATGAAGCGACGGCTTCGGAGGGATATAGCCTCTTTGCACCGTCGAGTTATACTGATGCGTTTCTAATTGACAATTGTGGCCGAGAGATTAATCGCTGGACAAGCGAATTTCGCGCCACAGCCACCTATCTGACCAAGGAAGGCGATTTGTATCGTTGTGCTGCTGTTCCAAATGATTTTGCCTCAGGCGGCTCGTCAGGGCGTATCGAGCGCTTTGATTGGGAAGGCAATATGACTTGGAGTCATACTTTTTCCTCCGACTCGATTCAGCTGCATCACGACATCGAATTGCTTGAAAACGGCAATATCCTTATCAATCTTTGGGAGCGGCATTCTTACGCCGATGCTTTTGCAAATGGACGAGACACCGCACTTTTAACCCAAAAAGGACTTTGGTCTGAGATCATTCAAGAAATTACACCGATAGGCACGGACGATTACACGGTTGTTTGGCATTGGGATGTTTGGGATCATTTGGTACAAGACTTACATCCGAGCAAGCCGAACTATGGAGCCGTGGCTGATAATCCGCAGCTCTTTAACTGAACTATGCCGAAGCCAACCAATTATTGTTTTTTGATTGGATGCATTTTAACTCGATTGATTACAACCCTGCCCTGGATCAAATCATGTTGAGCGCTCGCCATTGGAGTGAGGTTTTTATTATCGACCACAGCACGACGACGCAAGAAGCCGCCGGACATACGGGCGGAAATAGCGGCAAAGGCGGCGATATTTTATACCGTTGGGGAAATCCGCAAACATACCACCAAGGCGATACTTCGGATCAAAGGTTGTTTGGTCAGCATGATGCACAATGGATTTTAGAAGGCTTGCCAAACGAAGGAAAAGTAATCGTTTATAATAATGGCCGAACCCGACCAGAAGGTCAATTTTCGAGCATTGATATTTTTACGCCACCTACTTTGAATGGCGAATACCTGCTAGAAGCCAACGAGGCTTTTGGGCCTGACTTCGCAAGTTGGACGTACGACCAAAATGCACCTTTTGACTTTTTCTTTTCGGCAACGACTTCGGGTGTTTTTCCATTGCCTAATGGAAACTACTTAGTCTGTGTAGGACGTGAAGGGCGCTTTTTTGAAGTAGAAAATGGAACCAACGAAATTGTTTGGGAGTATAAAAATCCGGTTCGTCCAACTGGCCCTGTTTCGCAAGGTGATTTTGTAGCGGGCAACTCGGTTTTTAAAGTTGAAAAATACCCATTTGATTTTGAAGGGTTTGGTGGGAAAGACTTAACGCCAGGTAATGTGCTCGAGTTGAATCCTTGGACAAATGATTGTATAGTTTTTACGGATGCAGAAGATCTTGCACCTGCTGATCTAAATATTTACCCAAATCCAGCATCTGATTTTGTAAAATAAAAGGGCTTGAAAGCGATGCTATCGAGTCCGTCGTTTTGTATGATATCTTGGGGCGTCTGGTTTTTGCTGATTTTAATTTTTACGGAAATGAGCTTTCCGTAGAGCAATTCCCTACGGGTCTGTATTTTTTAGAAATCAATGGAATCATCGGAGGCAAGATTCAAAAAAAATAGGCCATCCTCAGAGAGAATGGCCTAATATATTTTGGAAATAAAAATCTAAATAATATCGGAAAATCTATCCGATGCTTTCAAGCATTTGAGCTGCTTCTTTCGAGCCTTGTTCGGCGGCTGCTTTAAAATCGCTCATGAAGTCCTTCATGCCTGCGAGTTGTTTTGCCTTACCGCGCTCGTACAAGTTTTCTGAATCCGGTAAACGTTCGATGCCTTCACGGATGTCGTGTGCTTTGTCAAACGCTTTCATCGCTTCGTCAAACTTATTCAACTCGAGCATACATTTGCCTAGGAAGTGAAAAGCTTTGCGGCGACGTTGGATGTTTGGATCACCTTCCAAAAACTTACGACGGGAGTACCGGCTAAATTCTTTGGATGAGAGTTTGAATTCCTTCAAGTGAAACAAGCATTCTCCTTTTTTCAAACGAGCACGCCAGTAAACTGTCTGCCAAGGAATAGAGCCTTTGATGGCCATATCCAAATCTTCAATTGCTTTGTCCCAATCATTGTGGATCATGTGCACTTTCGAGCGTCCATAATAAGGATCAGGGTTTGATTGATTGATTTCAATACTGCGAGAGAAATCTTTTCCCGCTTCTTTAAAATCGTTCAATTTTAATTTTACATAACCACGCCACGCATAAGCTTGAGCATGTTTTTGAAACTTGCTGATTGCTTTAGTGAGTGCTTCTGCTGCTTCGTTATTTTTGCCTCCTTCTAGTACTAGAGAGCGGCCTATGCGAAAAGCTTGCACAGCTGTTTTGTCGGTGGAGGGTTCGAAGGTTGGACTTTCCAACATTTTACCTTCTTTCAAACACCAAGTTTGGATGCTTCCAGCGATAGCGTATTGTGCAAGTTCCTTCAAGATGGAGGACGTGCTACGCCATTTTCGCTCAGACTCATACCAAGTGTCTTGAGTAATGTGAAACGAAAGTGATTCGTCGTTAAACGACTCTTCCGGTGGGTAAAGAACGTCAGACCGAAAACAGGTTTCGATTCTGTTGACGTAGTGGTTTACCGCCATGTTATAAGTGCGCTCATTCCCGAAGAATAATTCGCCCTTGTAGATTTGTTTGAGAACCATCTCGATTATATTATTTATATTTCCAAAAATGACATGTTTGTGGGCATTCAATTGTAAACAAGAATGCATTCGTTTCCATCACCGCCAAGAATCAAAACGACGACAAAACTAGAAACAGTATTTCTCAAGGGAAAAGTTTCTAATATTTGTTTGTTTTTTGATTGATTGTCGGTTACGAAAACAACGGAGGCAAATAAAGTTCTGCCTTACCAATAAATTTAGATGATTGAAACTCAGATTATAAAAAACTTTCTTGAAAGATTAAACCGAAAGTGATTTGAGTTTCTCTGATTACCCGTCACAAATATCGTAAAGAGAATCCTTAATTCAAAATTCTTCTGTTAAGAATATTTGAGAATTTTTATCAACAGCATCCTGAGTCAACAAAATGGTAATGTTCCTTAGCACAAGTCTTATCCCTGAAAAAGATTATTGTTCTATTAAACAGGTGTTATCGTAAAATAGAATTTTGAATAATGTCCGTTTAGACTATATTTAATTTCATTCTTCAAGGAATGTTTCATTAGATTATATTAAAGTAATAAAAATGTAAGATAGGTGACTAAGTTTTGCGACACTGAGGCTTGTAACATGATATTTTCATGAAATGTCAAACTTTTCTAACAAATTATATTTATACAAATATTTTGCCCAGTAGTTCATATTCGTAGTTTTTGGGGAGATCAGACACCGCTGCTTCTTCTACGGACACATTGAGTACAGCAGCAAGTAGCCTAATAATGTTTGGTTCTATTTCGTCAACGGGAAAGGTTATTTCCATCGAACCTTTGTTACCATATTCCTCTTTTAGGATGGTAAAGCCCATTGTTTTTACGGCTTGCATGAAGGCAGGCATATATTTATAATCAAAGTCAAAACGATATATGGCTTCGATATTTTTGGTTAAAATTTCGGTCTTTTTTATGGCAGCAGCAGCGGCTGTTTTATAGGCATTTATAAGCCCTGAAGTGCCAAGTAATGTGCCTCCAAAATACCGCACAACTACGATGAAAGTATTGGTCAATCCAGCGCTATCTATCTGACCTAAAATCGGCCGTCCTGCAGTACCAGAAGGTTCTCGATCGTCATTGGATCGGAAGTGTAATCCGTCGGGGTTGATGCGCCATGCATAACAGTGATGTCGAGCCTTGAAATGCTCTTTTTTTACCTCATGCAAACATGCTTGTATTTCGGCTTCGTTTTCCACTGGAAAAGCGTATCCAATAAACTGACTTCCTTTGTCTTTAAAGATAGCAGTCGTGGGAGATTTGAGCGTTTTGAAAGAAGTTATCGTTGCCATATGCTTGCAAAGATAGTAGAAATGACCAAGGTGAAATGAAAAACGCTCCTCCTTTAAAAAAAGAAGAAGCATTTGTATTTTCTTAGCAGCCTACAATTAGAGTAATGGTTGTCGATTACTACTGCTATCTGTCTGGGATAAAAGTTGGTGACCAAAGGCCAGCACGATTAAAAGAAGAAATGCGAGAATTACCATGGGATTAATTAAAATTTAGAAATTAAAGTTTGGCTCGAGTTAAGCCCATCACAATAGTAATACGTAGGTACGCGAGTATTGTATTATTTGATTTGGGCACTAATTTGTCGAATCCAGAAAAGAGTACTGCTACTCTATGGTTACAAATTTACAACATTTTAGTTGCAATGTCAAGTTCCTTTTTGGCAAATTTAGGCAAAAGTCTGTTTGAGACACTTCGATGATTGGAAAAACTGACAGTTTATAATGATAAAAATCAAAGCATTTATTTTTGAAAATCAAGGCCTTATGCCGCTTTTTTTGCCTACTTTGACTGAAAATATGGGCCGAGCTTATATAAAAACTTGATTCCAACTTGAAGTATATGTGTTTTATCCGGAATCAAATACTATGGCTGATGTCTTAAGTTCGTCTTAAAAAGCGGTTGATCTTTGCTTCTAGGCTATAAAGCCAAAGAATTTTAATTATTTTTGCAAATAATAAAGCATAGGCACAAAGGCCAAGTATACGAGCTGCATTAATTTAAAATGATATATGTCAGAAATAAATAAGAATAAAATACAAAAAGCTTTAAGCGAACGCGGACTGGACGCTTATATTATTCCGATGACGGACGCTCATTTGGGGGAGTACCTTCCAGCTTTTTCGAAAGTGGTAGAGTGGGTTTCTGGCTTTTCAGGATCTGCCGGTATTGTTGTTATTACACCTAAGTTTGCTGGCCTATGGACGGACTCTAGATATTTTATTCAAGCCGAAAACGAGTTGAAAGGAAGCGGTTTTGAGCTGATGAAATTGAAAGTGCCACACACTCCGGAGTATCTGGAATGGATAGAACAGCACGTAACTAGAGGCGGAAAAATCGGAGTCGATGGGCATTCAATGTCACGCGCTGCTTTTGCTTCGCTTCAAAAAACGGCTACACAATGTGATCTGAGTGTAGACTTTAATGTGGACTTGATTTCTGCCAATTGGACTGATCGCCCTGCGCTTCCCAAAGGTCAAATCTTTGAACACCCGATCAAGTATGCAGGCATAACCTCGAAAATAAAGATCCAAGAAACCGTAGAAAAACTAACGAAACTTGGAGCTGACTATTTAGTGCTCTCTACTTTAGATGACATCGCTTGGTTGACTAATCTACGAGGTACAGATATTCCTTACCTACCTGTTTTTCGAGCTCACCTCGTCGTAAGTGCTGCAGAGACGGCCCTTTTTGTCGATAAAGAAAAACTAAGTGAAGACCTTCGTAAAAAACTCAAAAAACAAGGCGTGCAAAGCTTTTCTTATGCCGCTGTGACAGAATACTTGTCAACTATATCGCCTGGTAAAACTATCGCGTTGGGGCCACGCCAAATCTCACAAAGCCTTCCGGGTAGCCTTCAAAAAGGTGTTCGAGTACTTGAAACAACGCCTCCAACGACTTTGCTGAAAGCGCAAAAAAATAAAACAGAGATGGAACACATCCGCAAGACAATGGTCGTGGATGGTGTGGTGCTGACGAAGTTGTATTATTGGATAGATCAAGAAATAGATTCGGGAAAATTGACGGAACGCGACGTCCAAGAGAAGTTGATTGCGCTCCGCAAAGAGCATGGCGCAATTGATGAAAGCTTTGGACCAATTTCTGCTTACGGCCCACATGCTGCGATGCCGCATTATCACTCGACGACAGAAAGCAATGTGCCACTTCAACGCACCAATCTTTACCTCTTAGACAGCGGTGGCCAATACATCAGTGGGACGACCGATACTACGCGCGTACTAGCGTTTGGTGCCTCTACAGCCGAAGAAAAACGAGATTATACCTTGGTGTTAAAAGGCTTGATTGCTTGCAGTAGTCAGCAATTTCCGAAAGGGACACAAGGCTATCAAATAGATGCATTGGCGCGCTCGCCGATTTGGAATGCCGGTATTGATTTTGGCCATGGCACCGGACATGGTGTAGGCTTTTGTCTGGATGTACACGAAGGCCCACAAGGTATTCGACCTTCTGCTTTGCGAGCAACGAAAGACTCTGCTTTTGCAGTTGGGATGCTCACTTCGATAGAACCTGGGATCTATCGCCAAGGAAAACACGGTATTCGAATTGAAAATTTGGTGCTTTGTGTAGGAAGCGAATCCAACGAATTTGGCGATTTTTTGGAATTCGAAACCGTTACCATCGCTCCAATTTGTACAAATCTAGTAGAAAAATCCTTGCTTTCGAAAAGTGAATTGAAGTGGTTGAGAACCTATAATAAATGGGTTTTGAGAAAAATCGGACGAAAAGTAAGCAACGACGAGCGCGAATGGGTAAAAAAAATGACTAAAATCTAATGTAGCATACCTTTTTCTTCATCAATAAATTTGACACTATGCGCTTTGTTTTTCTATTTATCTTTTTGATTGGAATCCCTTCCTTTGGTTTTGCCCAGGACAAACAGTTTAAGTACCACGAAACGCAAAGCGATCCATATAGGGCGATGCCTGAATCTGAAAAACAATTCGGCACTCCTTATTCAAGCCAATCGTCCACTTTTTGGTCGAGACAGGTGAATATAGAAAATGGCCTCGATGTCCTCAATGACGCAGCAAACGAACCTTCTTTGACGGTCGATCCAACAAACCCGCTTCGAATGGCAATTGGGTGGCGCCAATTTGATAATATTCAAAGCAACTTCCGTCAAGCAGGC
>CANNZV010007011.1:0-13111 GCA_947561585.1 Caprella mutica | reverse complement strand
CACCGATTGAACGTCCGTACATTAAAGTGCCGTCAGCTAGCGCTAACAATGCGGAATGATTCAAAGTAATCTCCGAAAATTAAGTCAGTGTGTGACGATGAGCCTTGTTCATTGCTCTTACTACGTATGCTTGGGCTTACGCCCCTTTTCGTAACGTATAAGAGTGCACATAAACAAGCGATTCAACGCCTTATGTGTCATTAGTTTGAGTTGCGTCGAACGGTTCACTGGCTTGAAAAGACTTGAAAAAAAGCGAGGTTAGGACAATTCGCCAACCTCGCTTTAGACATTCTGATGCGCACTGTTTGATGAACTTCGTGCACATGGGATCAGGAGTATCGGCCTGATACCGTCTAGTCAGCGAATTCAGTATTTTTTTCAACATACTACGTCTTGCAACTAGAACGGTATTCTATCGAACAAAGCCATAAAGGTCTATGACTGGCTTCGAAAATAATGAAACTATTTATCGATTTGCCCTATTCCTCTACAAGCCGTTTGGCATTGAGCTAAGGAATGGAGCTGGGTAAATAGGCGATGACATCACTGGCAGAGTTAATTCTTACGTGTCCACCGACGATTTGGTCCATCGCACCGTATAAATGAAACGTTAAGCGCTCTTGTGGATTCACGTTGAGAGCTTGCAAGTGTCCATTTAAGATAATCATATTCGACAATCTTAAATCACCCGATTGCAGCCACATGTAGCTGTTCGACGACACAGGCGGTGTATCAAAGACAATAGACTGCAGCGAAGAGAACTGAATATTAATGCCTTGAGGCGTTGACACAACGCGAGACAAACGGCCGTTGAGGCGTGGTGGAGGCAAGACACCCAAATCAATTTTTATTTGTCGTCCTTGCAGCTTAACACCGGGACGATCTAAGGTGACAAAACGATCTAGACTGAGGTCCAACATCTTCATGGGCCCGCCTAATGGCAACTTCAATGCTTTCATGTCATAAATATCAATACTGATGCGCTGCTGCTTATCAAGAGACACTCGTCCTGCCATTTGGGCGCGTAACCACTGACGAGGGAACGGCTTGTTTAAACGGATTTCAGCATCAATGTAAATGCCATCGCTGTCTGTTTGTATCGACACATTTCTTAATGAACGCTCTTTATAGTTCAATACGTGTCGATTGAACAAAAATTCCAAGGTTTTCGAGGGCAAGGTTAAATCGCCGCTCACAATGTCAATGCTGAAGGTGCGAATGTCATTCAACTCAACTGGTCTACCGGCTTGTGTTGGTTCGAGCATGGCACTCAACGACGCAATATCAAATTCGATTCCACCAGTGTAGTTAAGCAGCATGTCTTGAGCATACATACTCACACTGCTGTAACCTGACTGCCTTAAATCATGCGCTTTTCTCGGCACACTCGCCAACCCTTTTGGCAAGCGAACGGTATTCCAATTCTCTCGCTCAAATTCAAACTGACGCTGCTGTATATTGATTTCAGGAGAGACCGTATACGCGGTATGACTGACCGCCAAGAGAAACACACACACAAACCATCGAATGCCCATCATGACTATTTCTCCAAATACTTATAGTTTTGCACAAACGCAACCGCACTGCCGTTTTTCAACAACTTAAGACTGCCTTGACTGATTTGCTTTCGGTAATCGTAAAATGAAAAGTCCAAACGCTCATTGGCTTGCTTCGGCACGATATTAAATTCTGAATTCAATGTCAGTAAGCGCATGATGCGCATGTCACCCGCGCGAATCACAATGTAGCTGTCTCGCTGCACCATTAACCTAGGGTACGTCGCTTTACGCATGGTCTTTAATTTCAAGTTCACACCGGCCTGCGTCACCGCCACTTGGTTGACCAAAAAATTAATCTGCGGCGGCGGCAACAACTTGCGAGTATCTAACCAGATCGAGGAACCTTTGAGTTCTGCGCCTGGCGCTTTAATAGATAACAACTCATCCAATTCAATTTTGGCAACGTGCAACAGCTTGGTCGCTGAGTCGCCATCCATCAACACTTCTTTTGCATTCAATACAAGAAAGCGCCCGTTTTTGATGGTGAAGTCACCTTTCAAGGTGAATGGAATCCATGCCCCTTTGCGTTTCACAAACCCATTCATCACCAACAGATTGCCTTCAACACTTACCCGTAAGGTCTTCAACGTCGAATTCAAAAAATTAAAAATGTGCTCATTTAAAATAGCTTCGATGGCTTTCGGTGGCAACGTAATGTCGCCCTCCAACACATCGATGGTAAATGACTGAGGGTTATCCAATACCAGAGGGGTATCTCGCTTGTTTGAGGAGAGACGTCCGACCAAATGATTCACATGAAACCCAATGTCGCCGACAATTCGAACGCTTGCGTTTCTAGAAAACAATAAGGTTTCTGAGTAACCTGATTGTATCGGCGACGTGTGCACACGCTTCGGTATGACGTACTCACCGTTGATGTGCCGATTCGACTGTTTGTTTGACGCATTTACGCGTTCAATTTTTTGTTGCTGCAAGTCATACAAGGAAGGTAAAACTTGATAATTATCTTGCGTCCCCGACGAACTCAGGCACCCTGACAACGCGGAGAGCATCCAAACCACAACGCACACTCTAAACAATACATTCATAATACAACTCTGATTTATTATTTCTTTATTTAGGCTCATGCCATTAATCAATGACTGCATAACTTAAACTACCGCGACTGAGTCACTCGCTCGTACAACTCTGTGGAGCCATCGCGCAGCAACAACAATACACTGTAATCGTCATGCCGTCTTCCTCGCTCCATTCCAGGACTCCCAACAGGCATTCCTGGCACAGCCAAACCCAGCGCATTGTTCGGTGGCGACGCCAAAAATCGCTCTATCAAATACGCAGGGACATGCCCTTCGAAGACAAACGCACCCCTGTCTTGTGCGTGAATCGTTGTGTGACACGACCGCGCAGTTAACGGCACTTGATACTGGATTTTTACCGCTGACATATTGAGTGCATGCACCCGCTTTACCTGAAAACCATGTGCTTGAGCATGAGATGCCCATTCACGGCAGCAGCCGCACAAAGGGCTGTGAAACATGGTGAGTGAGTCACTTGCTGATGACGCCTTCGTGGCCGTGTGATTGGCATCATGCAATACAGACTGATGTCTATCCGCCCCCATCTGAGCGCAGGACGACAGCATGACACAGGCTAAGAGAAACACTCTGATTGCTCGACATCCACCCATTATTTTATGTCTCACCTTGGATTAACACGTCAATATCGAACACATGACACCACTCAATTGCGGTTTATGAACCGGTGAACGACGGTGGCCTACGCTCAAAAAACGCATCCAGCGCCTCCCCAAAATCATCACTGGCCGCATTGTTTGCAAACGCAACGGCTTCAGCATCTAACTGCTCGTTCAGAGTACGACCAAAACTCGAGCGAATCAACGCCTTTGTGTGCTTCATCGCAGCTGGTGCGGATGCCGCTATGCGTTGAGCAATCTCACGCGCCATCGCCTCGTGCTCACCTGACGGCGCGACACGATTCACCAAGCCAAGCTCTTTGGCTTCCTCAACACTGATTTTATCCGACAACAACGCCAGCTCCAATGCTTTTCGCATGCCCACAATACGCGGCAGAGACCATGAACCAGAACTGTCAGGATTGTTGGCCACTTTCGCGTACGCCATGGTGAAGACAGCCCCTTCTTCAGCCACCGCAATGTCTGCAATCATGGCCAAACTCATACCGGCACCAGCAACCGCTCCGTGAACACACGCAACCACAGGCTGAGGTGCTGCGGCGAGCAACGAAACCGCTTCATGCAAGGGATCAATCAATGTCTTGGCCGCGGCTTTGCGATCGTCCGCCATTTGGAACGCCTTAAGATCGCCTCCTGCCATAAATGCACGACCCTCGCCACGAAGAAGAATAACGCGAACCGATTCATCATCAACAATGCGTTTCATGACGTCTCTAAATTCAATCGCCATTGCCAAGTTCATGGCATTTAACGCCTCAGGACGGTTCAAACAAATGTCCGCAATGCCATCGTGGCATTGATAGACAACACTCGATGTGTCTGTGCTCATGATAATCTCCTAAATGCTCTTATTAACTCACGCAATGGTGTGTAAACCACACTCTCTACCTTCTTCAGCTTTGGTTGGATCAAAGTAATGCTTACAACTCGGCAACTCATGTTGGCTCATATAGTCCGCGATGTCCTCATCACTCCAAGAGAAAATCGGTGACACTCTCAACAGGCCTCGACCATCGTAAGACACTTGCCCAACGTCTTTGCGATGCGATGTGTCCTGTGATCGAATGCCCGTCAACCAAACAGCGGGGTTAATTTCACTGATGGCACGTTCAAACGGTTCAAGTTTCACACGTTGCGTGAATTGATCATGCTCAGGCGTATCCACCAAGGGAATACCGTCCATCAACACATTTAAGCGCTCGGTTGTGATCAACGGCGAGTAAATTTTTACATTCAACGACAAACGCTGCATGATCTCTTCGGCCACGACATAGGTATCACGTAAGTTGTAGCCATGATCAACCCACACCACTGGAATGTCAGGAGCATACAGACTGATCAAGTGCAGCATAACCGCCGAATTCGGACCAAAACTGGTGGACGCCATCATGGGCTTGTCCAATGATTTCAACCACGTAAACACAGCCTCAGGAGAGGCCTCTTTCAATTCCGCTTGTGCGGAGACAACATCTACAGCAGACATACTTCTTCCTATCGTAAAAAAGGCATCATGTTATATAGGACACCAATTAGGGGTAATAATTCATGGTCACGCGTCACAGAGGATAGTGCATTAATTGACTATATGCCGCTCAACGCTTGAGATAAGTCGTCAATTAAGTCATCACAGGCTTCGAGACCGATGGACAGTCTCACCAATGAATCGTGAATACCCACCGCGGCACGCGCTTCTGGGCTGATGCGACTGTGCGTCGTGGTGGCCGGATGCACAACGGTGGACTTCGCATCGCCCAAATTCGCCGTGATTGAAAAAATGCGTAACGCATCTATTACCTGCCACGCCGTCGCCATATCGCCGTTCACATCAAACGAAATCACCGCAGAACCGTGCCCATCAATGTGTTGGCGTTGAGCCAATTCGTAATGAGGGTGCGACACCAACCCACTGTGATACACCGCCTTCACCGCATGATGTTGTTCCAACCATTGAGCAATGGTCAGCGCACTTTCTACGTGACGCAACATTCTTAGCTCAAGCGTTTCCAAGCTTTTTAAGCACAGCCATGCATTAAATGGGCTCATGCTGGGTCCTGCTGAACGGACAAATCCAATCACTCGATCCATTAAGTCCTGAGATCCCGTGACCACACCGCCCAACGAGCGGCCTTGGCCGTCGATGTACTTCGTTGTAGAGTACAAGGATATATCCGCACCCAAGGCCAACGGTTTCTGAACGATCGGCGTACAGTAGGTATTATCGACGACTAACAACGCTTCATTCTGTTTGGCCAAACCGGATAAAAAGCGAAGGTCTGCAATTTGATTCAATGGGTTCGATGGCGTTTCAACAAACACTAACTGCGTCTTATCGGTCACCAACTTCGTCCACGCATTGTGGTCATCAATGGCGGCGTAATCAATCTCAATCGACATTTTCCTGAAGAAATTCTCCAACAGCGCCACCGTGGAACCAAACACACTGCGAGAGCACACCACATGATCCCCCGCTTCTAAAAAGGTCATCATGACACTTAGAATGGCAGCCATGCCCGAGCTGGTCGCTACCGCAGCAGGTGCTTCTTCAATTGACGCGAAGCGCTCTTCAAAACTTCTGACCGTCGGGTTGGTGTAGCGAGAGTACACATTGCCTTGCTCATCACCTGAAAACCGTTTCGCGGCATGCTCGGCGCTGTCGAACACATAGCTTGACGTCATAAACAGTGATTCGCTGTGCTCGCCTTCATGCGAACGAGAAATACCATCACGAATGGCGCGTGTCGCGAGTTGTTGTTGGTCAAACGGTTTATCAGTCATATCGTTTTTTATCTCTATGCAGGCGTTAACAGCACGCAGGAATCAAACCACCCCACCATCACGCCGTGTCATTATGCAAACTGAGCATTTCGTTATCCGCTGATAACCCGTGCTGTTTTTTCATTTTATCGTTACGCTCTTGGTCTAAGAGACGTAAGTATTCATCGTCAATGTCAGCGGTAATGTACTGTCCGTTAAACACCGAGCTTTCCATTTCTTGAATGTCAGAATTGCCTTCTTTACAGCAATCAATCAAGTCATCCAGATCTTGATAAATCAACCAGTCTGCGCCAATTTCTGCGCGCACTTCTTCGACCGAACGATTATGTGCCACCAATTCATGCGCCGACGGCATATCAATGCCATAGACATTTGGGTAGCGAACTTCAGGAGAGACGGATGCGAAATACACTTTCTTAGCTCCAGCCTCTAATACCATTTCGATGAGCTGACGACACGTCGTACCGCGCACAATGGAATCGTCGACCAACAATACGTTCTTACCTTCCAACTCAAGTCGAATGGCATTCAGTTTTTGACGCACCGATTTTTTTCGTTGCTGCTGACCTGGCATAATAAATGTTCTGCCAATGTATCGATTTTTAATCAGCCCTTCACGGAATTTCACATTCAACCCTTGCGCCAACGCTTGGCCTGCAACACGACCTGTATCCGGCACAGGAATGACCACATCAATGTCATGATCGGGACGCTCACGTAAGATTTTTTCTGCCAGTTTTTCGCCCATTCGCAGACGCGATTTATACACCGACACACCGTCGATGATCGAGTCTGGACGTGCAAAGTACACAAATTCAAACAAACACGGATGCAATGCAGGTGTTTCGGCACATTGCTGCGCATGTAACACACCGTCCATGTCGACGTAAATTCCTTCACCGGGCGCAACGTCTCGGACCAGCGTATAGCCTAATGCGTCTAAGGCCACGGATTCCGATGCGATCATGTATTCTGTTTTGCCATTGGCCGCCAAGCGCTCACCAAAACACAACGGGCGAATGCCGTTTGGATCTCTGAACCCAATCAAACCATGATTAGCAATCACCAACACCGCGGCGTAGGCACCACGACAGCGCTTATGCACCGCTGAAATGGCGTTGAAAATGTCGTTTTTTTGCAATCGCTGCTGCTTGCTTTCATGCAATTCATGAGCAAACACATTCAATAAGACTTCTGAGTCAGAATCGGTGTTTAAATGTCTCAAGTCCGTTTTAAATAATTCACCACTGAGCTCACGTGCATTGGTTAAATTGCCATTATGCGCAAAACTGATGCCATACGGTGAGTTTACGTAAAATGGTTGCGCCAGTGACAATGAACTGCCACCTGCGGTTGGGTAACGTAAATGACCGACCCCCATGTTTCCGTTCAAGCGTTCCATGTGACGTTCGTAAAACACATCACGTACCAATCCCAAGCCTTTGCGCTGATGAAAGGTGCCATTTTCATTCGTCACCACACCCACCGCATCTTGCCCACGATGCTGAAGCACAATTAACGCATCGTATATGTCTTGATTGACGGAACTCTGAGCGTTTACACCAACAATGCCACACATACTAACAACCTCGTAGAGTTACTGTTTAGAATTGAATTCATTCAATGCATCTAAATTAACGTTAAATAGGAGCACTCTCTTAATAGAGTGTTTAAGAATCAGGCGTGAATCGGAGCACCAAGGACTTCAATTTAAAATCACGGTCTAATGTTTGCTTCGTTTTCAGCAGTTTCGCTTTGTCCATGCTTGGACCAGCATACACACGCACACGCGGACCAATGGATGTGTCCACTTGTTTCGAATACGATTTGTAACCCTTGTTCTTTAATTTAGCGACAAATGCTTGAGCGCGTTTGTCGTCTTCAAAACTCGCGACTTGTAAGGTCCAGCTGACCGGAACACCTTGTGGATCCACCGACGCCTTCTTCGTTTGTTTAGGCTCTTTCTCTAAACGTTCAATCGGATACTGTGTTGGCGCTGTTTTTGGTTCCTCAGCGATCTTGGGTTCTTTGTCATTGCGGATTCGCTCTTCCGCTTCTTGAATATTGTCTTCTTGAAATAAATCGCGTTCCGGTGCATCCGGTTCAGGAAAGTCACCGTTGCTTTGATACTCAGGCACTTCTGGTTTGATCGTCATGACTTTGTTGTCTTTTGAGACACCAAAGATGATTGGGCTGCCAATATAGAAAATTAACAATAGAACCAATATGCCAATCAAGCGATTTTTCACACAACACCTTTCATCAAATTTAATTCAGACTCTTGCTCAAATAATTCGGCCAATGCATAAAAAGAACCAAATACTACCAAGCAATCGTCAGACCCTACCGAGTCATATGCCGTTTGATACGCACTGAGCAAATCTGGGTGCATTGTAACATTTTCACTACGCTGTGATAGTAATTGACCCAACTTTTCTTTAGATTCTGCACGTTCATTATTGCGAATTTGAGATACATGCCAATGCGCAATGTCAGGCGCAATGCAATCCACCATCGACTCGGTGTCTTTATCCGCTAACGCTGAGAAAACCACTACAATACGTCCTGATATCCCTTCCAACATTAAGCGTTCGTGCAACAGTGTCACAGAGGCAGGGTTATGTGCCACATCAAACACCACCATCGCCCCGTTGTTCGAGCGTTGTTTTTGATAGCGCCCCGTCAATTGAGTATTCTCAACCACCTTCGGAACGCCCTCCCAAGATGCATCTGGACACACCACTTCAAGGGCTTTCAGCGCGATGGCCACACTGTTTAACGGCAACTGAACAGCTGCCATCAACTGCTCATTCAATACCTTACCGCCCGTCAATGATTGCCACATTACACGTTCATTCTGCAAGGCAATGGTAAAGTCTTTCCCATACACATAACTGTCGCATTGGATGTCACGTGCACGAGACAGTAAATAATCGTTGACCTCGGTGTCTCCACAAATAAATGGAATCTGAGTCCGTAAAATACCTGATTTTTCATACGCAATGCTGCGCAGATCGTTGCCCAACCAGTCTTGATGATCCAAGGCAATGCTGGTAATGATGGCCACATCGGGATCAACAACGTTGACCGCGTCCAATCGCCCACCTAACCCCACTTCAAGTAACATCACATCCAACTCATGCTGCGCAAAATACACAAAAGCCGACAACGTCGTAAATTCGAAGAAACTTAAACGATCTTCACCCAAGGCGTTGTGAACGGTTTCAAAGGCGCTGATTAGCGCGTGATCGTCGATGCAATCATCATTGATGGCAATGCGTTCATTGAACGTTAGAATATGCGGCGAGGTGTACACCCCAACCTGCTTGCCAACACGTTGAAACAGTGACGACAACAATGCGATCGTTGACCCTTTCCCATTTGTGCCTGCCACAGTAACCACTGTGCTGGCCAATCGAGGTGAGCCGAGGCGCTCGTAAACACGTGCGATGCGATCTAGGCCTAAATCGATGCTGGTATGATGCTGGGCATGAATCCAATCCAACCACTCTGGCAAGGTATTCATCAGGCCGTCTCACATAAGATGTGCCACCAAAAACGTATCATACCGTGTGCTCATGCATTAACTGGCTTGACCCACATTAATTGATTCATCAAGCGCTTCATCCAACAACGCATCATTTGATGGAATGTGATGGTTCATTAATTTTCCCACTAAATTAGACACGGTAGAGCGAATGTGCTCGCGCTCGACGATCATATCAATGGCTCCGTGCTCGAGTAAAAACTCAGCCGTTTGAAAGCCCTCAGGCAGCGTCTGTCGAATGGTTTGCTTGATAATGTTTTGACCTGCAAAACCCGCTCGCGTGTTGGGTTCGGCAATATTGATATCGCCTAATAACGCCAAACTCGCGGACACACCGCCATAAACAGGATCCGTCATAAATGAAATGTACGGCACCCCATTGCGCTTCAAGCGTTCGATGACGGCACTGGTTTTTGCCATCTGCATCAAAGAAATCAACGCTTCTTGCATGCGCGCGCCTCCCGATGCCGAAAAACATATAAACGGAACGCCTTCTTCTAATGCTAACGTCGCGGCACGTGTGAATTTTTCACCCACTACATACCCCATGGATCCACCATGAAATGCAAACTCAAAAGCCACCGCGATGAAGGGCTGCCCTTCCACCGTACCTCGCATGGCAATCAGAGCATCTTTCTCACCCGTGCTCTTTTGGGCAGACGACAAACGGTCTTTGTATTTCTTAACGTCTTTAAATTTAAGCCGATCGATCGGCGCCATATCTGAAAACAATTCTTCTTTATGCGCGTCATCAAAAAACAAGTTCAAACGACGACGTGCACCAATGCGCATGTGGTGGCTGCATTTTGGACACACATCTAAATTGCGCTCCAATTCGGCTTTAAACAGGACGCTCTCACACCCTTTACACTTTATCCACACACCTTCAGGAACAGAGGTTCGTTCAGCATCCACATCTTTACGTATGATGGAAGGCAAAATTCGATCAATCCAGCTCATGACGTCTCCTTAATTGTTATTGTTGTCTATATGCTTAGGCATCCATCGCAACTCGAATATCATTCATCCACTGCTTTGTCTCACTGACAAACGAGGTGCCTTGCGCTTGAAAATCAATCATAACATTAATCAACGCACTGCCAATCACAACCCCTTCCGCAATATCCGCTACTTGCTTAGCCGATACCGCATCGGAAATACCAAAACCGACACAAATTGGCAGATCCGTGAATTCACTGATCCGCGTGTAATTGTCTTGTACGCTGCTGACGTCGAGTTTACTCGATCCCGTCACACCTTTTAATGACACATAATATAAATAACCGCTGGCATACGCGCACGTTTTTTTGGCGCGCTCATTGTCAGACGTCGGCGTGAGCAAGAAAATATTATCGAGCGCATATCGCTTTAACGACTCATTGAATTCACCCACCTCTTCATACGGCAAATCAACTACTAACACACCGTCCACACCGGCATCCGACGCGCGACTGGCAAACGACTCATACCCCATTTTTTCAATCGGATTGGCATACCCCATTAAGACCACTGGCGTGGTGTTATCGTTCTTGCGAAATTCACGCACGCAGTTGAAAATATCTTGTAGGTTCGTGTTGTGCTCTAAGGCGCGTTCATGTGCTAATTGAATGGTTGGTCCTTCAGCCATGGGGTCCGAAAATGGCACACCTAACTCCAAAATATCACTGCCTGCATCTACCAAGGCGTGCATGAGTTCAACGGTCACATCCAGCGAAGGATCGCCGCACACGATATACGGAATGAGTGCTTTCTTCTGATTGCGTTTTAGTTCGCTAAAACAAGCGTTAATTCTCGACACAAATACGTCCTATGATTGACCGTTTAAAGCGGCTTGCTTATCCAGCTCCGCCACGGTGTGAATGTCTTTATCGCCTCGGCCCGATAAATTTACCACGATGATGCTGTCTGTACTCATCGTCGGCGCCAGTACATTGACATACGCCAATGCATGAGAGGTTTCCAATGCAGGCATAATGCCTTCGGTACACGTCAACTCATGAAACGCAGCCAATGCGGCGTCGTCATTCACCGCGGTGTAATGAACACGCTTTAGGTCTTTCAACCACGAATGCTCAGGGCCCACGCCAGGGTAGTCAAGACCTGCGGAAATTGAATGCGTGTGTTGAATTTGACCGTTTTCATCGCTCATCAGGTACGTGCGATTGCCATGCAATACGCCAGGCTCTCCCACACTCAATGGTGCTGCGTGTTGATTGGTGTCTATACCCAGTCCGCCAGCTTCAACGCCGTACATCGCAACCGTTTCATCCGCTAAAAACGGATGAAACAAGCCAATTGCATTTGAACCACCGCCAACACAGGCGATCAACGCATCTGGTAAGCGCCCTGTCATGTTTAAACATTGTTGACGTGCTTCACGCCCAATCACCGATTGGAAGTCACGCACCAGCTTTGGATAAGGGTGCGGCCCAGCCGCGGTGCCAATGATATAAAACGTATTATCAACGTTCGTCACCCAATCTCGCATCGCTTCATTCATCGCGTCTTTAAGCGTTTTAGATCCTGACGTCACGGGAACAACCGTCGCACCTAGCAATCTCATGCGATACACATTGAGCGCTTGCCGAGCCACATCGTCTTCCCCCATGTACACAACGCACTCTAACCCTAAGCGTGCGGCAATGGTCGCCGATGCGACACCGTGTTGACCTGCGCCAGTTTCCGCAATGATGCGCGTTTTACCCATGTGCTTTGCCAACAACGCCTGGCCAATCGTGTTATTGATTTTGTGTGCACCGGTGTGATTCAAGTCTTCACGTTTCAAATACACTTGAGCCCCACCCAACACCTTGCTCCAACGCTCCGCGTGGTATAACGGAGATGGACGTCCTACGTAATGCGCCAAATCGTAATCAAATGCCGCTTGGAAATCTGGGTCATTTTTCAACGACTCATACGCACGATCCAACTCATCCAATGGCCCAATCAATGTCTCTGACACAAACCGCCCGCCAAAAATATCAAAATGACCGTGCTCATCGGGAAAGTTTTCGTAATTAACTGTCATACACTCAGCTCACTGTATTGTTAGAATGTGTGTTATCGGCACCACGGACATTGGCCATGAAATCGATGATGTGTTGATGTGACTTACGTCCTTTGCTGTGCTCCAAACCGCCACTCACATCGACCGCATAAGGCCGTACCTGATCAACGGCTTGTTGTATATTATCTGGCGTTAAACCACCCGCCAAGGCGATGTTTGGTGCGATGTCTTCTGGGATCAAACCCCAATTAAACGATTGCCCCGTACCACCGTATTGATCGGCGACAAACGCATCCAATAAGAAACCTCGAGCATCAGAATATTGCGCCATTTCGAGTGCTAAGTCAGTGTCTTCTTTGACGCGGATGGCCTTGATGTACGGCATATTGAATTGACGGCAATAGTCAGGCGTTTCATCGCCGTGAAACTGCAATAAGGAAATAAACGACTGGTCGATGACCGCATGAACCGACTCAGGAGAGGCATTCACAAACAAACCCACGTGTTGTACGAACATGGGCAATTGCGCCATGATGGATTGAGCC
>CANNZV010007010.1:0-13115 GCA_947561585.1 Caprella mutica | reverse complement strand
GTTGTACAATCGAATAATGCAAAATGGTTGTATGATTTACTGAAGAAAAGAAATAATAGTGGTGAGATAAACGAAGAATTATTAGCAGATATTCCAAATCCTGCTCCAGTTCCAACAACGGCAATATATTCTAAAGAAGATGGGGTCGTTCCTTGGGAGTTATGCATGGAACAAGAAGAAAACGAAATTCATCAAAATATTCAGGTCAGAGGAAGTCATCTTGGACTGGGTGTAAATCCTTCTGTTCTTCAAATAATTGCAGACCGTCTAAAATACAAGGAAGAAAATTGGATACACTTTAAGCCTGGTTCGGTATTTGAAGACTTATTTTTCTATCCTTCATTGCAGAGTGCATAAATATTAAAGCCCTTTTTATGATAAAAAAATTAATTGCGTCCCTTGATACGAAAGAATTACAATCTGTGTCAGGAATGGACGCAACATTTTTATATGGAGAAACACCTACTAGCCCTATGCACGTAGGTGGCATTGCTGTTGTAGAGGGCTCTTTAAGCTTTTCGACGTTCAAAAAAACGATAAAAAGCAGGATACATATGATTCCTAAAATGCGAAAGCGTTTGATGGAAATACCCTTAAGTATTGATTATCCTTGTTGGGTAGATGACCCGAATTTTAATCTTGATTTACATCTAAATCATATAGCTTTACCAAAACCTGGTGATTGGTCGCAACTGAGAAAAATGGCTTCTAAGATATTTAGCGAGCCACTAGACAGGAACAAGCCATTATGGAGTTTTACCTTTGTAGAAGGGTTAGACAATCTATCGCAGGTCAAACCTGGTTCTGTGGCTATCATTTCAAAAATCCATCATGTTGCAATTGACGGCGTAGCCGGAGCAGGAATATTGGCTGTATTATTTGATATGTCACCAGATGCGAAAGCGCTAAAAGAACCTAAACCTTACAATCCGGAACCACTACCCAACGAATTGGCACTCATGTTAAAAAGTACATTAAGCTTTACAAAAGCGCCACTCAAATTCCCTGGTTTGATCAAAGATGCAGTGAGTGCTACGGTTAAAGCCGGCTTCTTAACTAGGGCCCAACATCTTGATTTACCAACAGCCCCATTTACGGCACCTGCGACTCCTTTTAATAAAATTATATCCCCGAAGAGAAAGTGGAACACCAGCATACTATCACTACAAAGAGTTATCACCCTCAAGAAAACAATGGGGACAACAGTTAATGATATCATTTTAGCGATTTGCTCTGGAGCATTAAGAAAATACTTACTTGAGAAAAATCAACTACCCAATAAGCCGCTTGTGGCGATGGTTCCAATTTCTACAAGAGAAAAAACAGATGATCAAGCAGATGGTAACAAATTGTCCGCAATGTTGGTCCAGTTGGCAACAGATATAGATGATCCAATAGAAAGACTTGAAACCATTTTTGAGAATACGGTTAGAGGTAAAACTTATCAAGGTGCGCTTGGTGCAAAATCATTGGCTAACTTGGCCGAGGCTGTTCCTTTTGGTGTGGCGAATCAAGCCGCTAGATTTTATTCGAGATATAATTTAGCCAAAATGCATAAGCCCGTATTTAATCTGGTAATTACAAATGTGCCAGGACCTCAAATGCCGTTGTATCATTCCGGTCATAAATTACATTCTATTATGGGAATGGCTCCAATTATTGATGGTATGGGGTTAATTATAACTGTCTTAAGCTATAATGGGACCATTACGATCTCCCCTACTTCGGATGAAAACTCAATGCCAGATTTAAAGATTTTTTCTGATTACATTTTAGATTCTGCCAATGAATTGGAAGAACATATCCTTAAATATGACAAGGATAAAGCCAAAAGAAAAACGACAAAAAAACCTACAAAGGGAAGTTCTACTAAGGGAAAAGAAACAAAACTTGCTTCAGATGAATATTTCGAAAAACTCAGAAAATTTATCAAGGCAAACCCAGATTTTATTCGTCCAAATTCAGGAGTATATCAATTTTTAGTAAAGGGACCTACTCCAAAAGACTGGCAATTAAATTTCAATAAACAGCCAGCAATGATCCGTAAAACAAGAGCTAAGGATCCAGATGTAAGTTTGACAATAGAAGATAAATATTTGGCGAAAATAGCCAGTGGTAAATTGGGATTTGCAACTGCAATGGTTCAAGGAAGGTTATCAATAAATGGTGATTTTGATAAGGCAAAAAAACTGGCAACTATTCTGCAAAAAATCCAAAAAGAGATCTAATTTATTTTTTGTTATAAGAATAGTAGTCCAAATTTTGGACTACTATTCTTATGATTAATTTAGTCTTGACCCATTCCAAGCATATATCCAATAGCAGCTCCTCCTAATGCTCCCCATACTCCATTTGCTATAACATCACTTAACACAACGGTTGAATTAAATAAATTCATAGTAGCCAACATCATCAATCCATGGCCCAATCCTCCTAAAACAGCTATGAGTGCGCCGGCTTTAGCTCCTGTCATTGCTGTCTTAATTCCAGCCCATTTATGAAAAATAATGGACCAAAGTAAAGCAGTTACGATCATAGAAACTGCAATCAACATCATATTAGGGGGCATCTTTTGCAGCCCATCATAGCTTACCGAGTTTTGTGATTGAAAATCTTGTAAAGCCATTCCCCAGATAACCCATCCGGAAAAAAACATGACTACAGCTCCAACTATAGTCGCAATTAGTAATTTTTGGTAGTTCATTTTATTGAATTTTAAAACAAAATAATAATTTATATTTATTGTTTTTAGCAATATTAAATATTTATTTTACATTAAATATCAATTATTATGGCGCCAGAACAACGATAATGCCATATATGTCAATTTTGAAATACAGATATCTTCACATACTCTGTAAAAGACTTTTTCGAAGTATTTCTATATTTAAATATGCATTTGTACATAAAAACAACAATGACCTTATTTTTAGTTTGCTCTTTCAGTGTGGTAAGCATTGGGCAAGGAGCCATAGAACTTGGTAAAGTAAAATGGCTTAGAGATTATGACCAAGCGATTTCTAGATCCATAAAGGAATCGAAACCAATTTTAATCCTATTTCAAGAAGTTCCTGGCTGCATTACTTGCAGAAATTATGGAACCCAAGTATTAAGTAATCCACTACTCGTCGAAGCAATAGAAAATGAATTTATTCCTTTGGCTATTTTCAATAATCATAAAGGAAAAGATCGTGAAATCCTTAATAAATTTAATGAGCCTAGTTGGAACAATCCAGTAGTCCGATTTATTAATGAAAAAGGAGAAGATATTTATAAAAGGCTTTCGTCTAATTACAGCTCTTTTGAATTGGCATTTAATATCAGAGAGATAATGATCAACGCCGGAAAAGCCATACCAGCATATCTTCAATTGCTCATAGATGAGTTAGCTGCTAGCAAAGATGACATTGACCAACAATACTTTAAAATGTTCTGTTTCTGGTCTGGTGAGGGTCATCTTGGGTCTAAGGAAGGCATTCTAAATACAGAAGCTGGATGGATGGATGGACATGAAGTTGTTCAAGTTAGTTTTAACAAAGAAGTATTGACAACAAAAGAATTAAATACTTATGCTTCTGAAAAATCATTGGAGAATATCCAAGCAGGTGAATTTAAACTGGACAAGGAACCTCAGTATTATCTAAAACATTCTGATTATAAATTTCTACCTCTTTCTAAATTACAAAGGACTAGAATTAATAGTGCACTTTATAATCGTTCTGATCCTAGGTTATACCTGAGTCCAAAACAAATTAAATGGCTAGATGAAAAAGAGATTATCAAAAATAAGGCGAGTCAAAAAAATTATAGAAAAAATATTTCAACGCTCTGGTGGGAATTAAGTGATTCTAATTAATTATCAATTAAATATTCAAAACTAAGATAAAAACCTCTACCATCAGAAGGAATAATTCCAGGACCTGGATAACCCGTAGCTCGACGCGTGAAGTATGCTTCATCTAATACATTGTTAATTCCAGTTTCTATTTTGATATTATTATAGCTAAATGACAAGCCTAAATCTAAAATTTGATATGCAGGTATTTCACCCAAAACTCCACTTCTGTTATCTGTTGCATCTGGTATTAATGAATTTTGAACATCGGTAAATTGGGAGGATAAATACCCATATTGAATTGACGCCAAAAGATTACGAACTCCAAACTTAAGTCCAGTCTTTAGATTTAATTGTGGAATAAATTCTACTTTTTTTCCAACAACATTTACTTCTTCTGATTTAGTGTACTCTGAGCCTGTTACTGCCAAGTTTGCAAAGAGATTAAACTTAAGATTTTGGTTATTCGGAATTAAAAATTCTTTCAAGTTCACATCAGCAAACGACTCCACTCCATAAATCACAGCCGTTCCAATATTCTTGCGCACTCTATTGGCCCGCTGATCTAAAATAATTCCAATCCTATCTTTGTAGTAAACTGAAAATCCGCCAATCTCATAGGAAAGTTTCTTTTTAAATCCACCTCTGATAGCAAGATCTGAAGTAAATCCTTTTTCATCATTAATATTTGGATCAATAATAAAACTAGGATTTACAACTCTAATATCACTAAATGTAATGGATCGATAATTCTGTGAAATATTGCCATACAGCTCAACCGAATTGTTCAATCTATAACTTAATCCCAATCCCGCTAGCAAAAAATTCCGAGATAATATCCTATCATCCCTTAATAAATTATTGGCTATCGGATTACCGGCATTATCAAATACCAATTGTCGGTAGTTTCCATTTGAAGCTGTCCTAATATATTCAAATCGAACACCTGGAGTAATCGATAATTTAGCCGATGGTTTTATTATGGTCTCAGTAAATACCGCCAGATTTTTATTTGGAAATTCGAAATCAGACTGATTGGCATAATCAGGATACTCTTCATCATAAATACTAAAATCAGCAATACTGTCTTTCGATCCAGGCCCTTGAACCGAACTATTTTTTGCATTGTAATACTTTGCACCAATCAAAAAAAATGATTCCTTGTTAAAAACATTAAAGCCGGTGAGCCATCTAAGTTCAGCTGAATAATTTTTAAAATCACCACTGATAATATCCCTTGGACTAACATAAGTTCCATCAGCGTTTTGTTCGTCCAAGGCATTTACAGGATTGGCATTGAGGTCTACAGGATTCCCTCTATATCCTACTGCCTTTCTTGATGCTCTTAAAGCAGATATGCTAAAGTTTAATTCTGATTTCTTATTTATCTTTTGAATAAGTTTAAGATTGTAAAGTTTCCAATCTACCTTAAACCAATTTCGATTTCGGGTACTGCTTCGAGGGTTTGCTTCAAATTGTGCATCTGTTAATCCTCCTGCCTGTTGTGCTAAATATTCGAAATAACTGGTTTCTAGACTTAGGGTTGCTTTCTTCCAAAGTGGATACTTCAACTTAACAAAGACATTGTGAGCATCAAAATCGGAATTGTCTTGATATCCCTCACCTCTTTTGTAATTGTAATATCCATAATATTCTAATTTACCAAGTCTACCTGCAACCGAATTAAAACTATTAAATAATCCAAACGATCCGATAGACTGGCGAAGTTTAATTTCGTAATTCTTCCCAATTGGCAATTCAGATAATTTGAAATTTATCAAACCGCCAAATTGAGTTCCGTATTGCAATGAAGCTGCCCCTCTTATCAGTTGAATCTCTTCTAAAGCTTCGGCTGGAGGAGTATAATAACTTTCTGGATATCCCAAAACATCTGCACTAATGTCATATCCATTTTGTCTGGTATTAAAATTAGAAGTTCGATTAGGATCTAAGCCTCTTCCTCCTATGCCCAATTGTAATCCACCTGCATTTCCTTCGTATATATTTAGGCCTGTGATTTGTGCATAAATCTGTCTAGTATTATTATTGGCCATGTTAGCGAGAGCCAAGTCCATAACAACAACCTCCGTTTTTTAGCGGCGTAGATTGATGTCCCTTCTACTTCCTTTAATCTTCTTAAAGCAAATAGTTCTTCTTTTTTGGATCTAATTATTACTTCATTTAGATTTTGCTGCAAAGGGTTCATACGAATAATTACAGAGCTATCCGAAATGACATTTATGTTATAAACTAAACTTTCATGAGAATATGAAAAGACTACAAATTCTGTTGTTTTTGATTTCAAATTATCCAATTGAAACATGCCATCTTCATTGGTCCGATAGGTATACGAATCATTAGTAGGATAGATTTCTGCACCTTCAATTGCGTTTTCTGTTTTAGCATCAATAACATATCCCGTTAAGCTATGTTGCCCTTCAAGATTGATTACAAACCCAATCAATATTAATATGTAAAAAATAGAGTTATTCATTAAATTCTAGTATCCAAGTTTTATGGTGGTGCGAATTTACAATTTTCATTAGATCTTGATTCGGATCAATAAATGGTTTACTTCTTCTACCATTCAAAGAGGCATAACTCTCCACATATACTTCAATATTTTGATGCCCCTGCGAAGAAAAGTGTTCGCCAAGGTAATGCGCATATTCCAATATGAAATCTGGCTGTGTACTCATTTGCTTTTCTTGAAAAGAACTCAAGAAATCTCTATTGTTTACTCTAAAACTCTTTTGGGTTTTTCCATCTACAATCTTGAATTCAGCAAATCCCGTTTTCTCCATTAACATGACTTTCCATGAAAACCGATATCCTTGCTCAGTCCAGAAATGATTGCCAGGATATGCCAAAAATCTCATTGGCACAATGGATTGAATAATAAGCAAACCAACGACACAATACCACTTATAATTTGATACATTTAATTTTGACACTTGTAATTTCGATACCACTAGTTCTTTCCCATTATCAAATCTAGATTTTGAAATTCGCAGTGCTTTACTCAAATAAAAAAGTATCCTATGATGAACATCTGCATCAAAAAAGATTAAACATGACATTATCATAATGTAGGGAAACATTCCGATAGGAAACATCATTTTGGTCAATATATGAAAAAGTACTACTAACACAAATGCGAAAATTCGAGTTCTTTTCCAAAGTAAAAATATCACTATTAACAAATCATAGGCCGCCCCACCCCAACTAAATAAATAATGTACCCAAGGGTCGTTCATCAAATTTCCGATCAACGGAATATCTGTTTTATTGTTGAGCCAAATGCTTAAAGGTTTCGCATGAAATAACCAATCATAATTTAGTTTGGCCACTCCAGCAAAAAAATAAATAACTGCCAACAGATATTTTATGGAATCAATTGTCCATTGTGGTATTTTTTGAAATGACTGGGTATTATTCAATTTTGCATCAACTGAAAAATAAGCAGATGCCGGCAGAAATATCATCAATAAACTCAAAACCGAAATAAAGTAATAATGGTTAAGATATGTTGTTTTATCGATCAATTCGATATAGGTGAAACTCAAAAAAAACAAGATTATAGACAACAAATATTTATACCCTATTGCAACAAAAAAAGCAGAGATCGCTGCTATTATAAATAATAAATAAGCATAAATACCTTCAGCATTAACAAATTCAAAACCATAATATTTAAAATGAAAAGAAGGATTAAGGTATAGTTTTTCGATCCATCCATAATACCAAAACCTGAACATGGAGAAGCACATTATCAATCCGAATAAGATTCTAAAAACCGAAAGTGGAGCAGCGTCTACATAGAGAGTTAGATAGCGTTTAGAGGTTTTCATCAATCTCCGTCTGCATCGACAAAATCAACTTGAACATTCAATGCTTGAAGCATATCCACTTTAAGAAGCACTACGAGTTTTTGCAACTCATCATACAGCTCAAGCATTTTTATATTATCATTTTCCACCAGTGTTCTAAAATCGTCAGGAAGAAGTTTTGCCGTATTTCTTATAGACTCAATTTGAGCATTTATAATTGATTCCAAATCTTCAATGGATGTGATGGTTCTGATATAATCAAGATAATCATCCAAACCAATACCAGCAGTCATATTAATTTCAGAAAACCCATTAAAGAAATTTTGACAAGCATCCAAAGACTTCAAGAACAACTCCTTACTGTAAATCTTAGAATAAGGAGCCTCAACATTAAATGATAATGTAGAACCAGAAAAGACTCCAGCAGGTATACCCACTTTACCTGCTCTTAAAAAACGTTCGTAATAGAAAATAAAATCATTAACAATTTTGTCAAAAGATGCAGAAGCTGATGATCCTTCATCAATGACAAATGCATCACGATATACAGTTTTCCAATCATCCAATACTTCTTTACTCATCATTAGCAATCGATCCGTCAATGATGTGATATAGTCAGTATAGATTTGTTGAGATAGAATACCAATAATTTTATCATCAGAATCCTCTAAACCATAGAGTAAATAATCCAATGCCGGAAATCCTTGAGCAACATTGTTAGATGGAAGTCTTAGATCAAAATCTCCATTATTGATATTGTTTGCTATTAATGAAATATCTGTCGGATAAATATTTGTGAAATTTCTTAGTGTCAGGCTTTCAGCCTTTCCAATTTCAAAAATGGCTACTGATTGCCAAGACTTGTATGCTGCAATAAAGCTTTCTCTTAAAGTATCTAATGTAGCTTGTGCTGGTAGATTCTGAAAATTAGTTGCATCCGATTTTAATCTATCCAGATCTAACAGATATTTTTCATAAGAAGGTATTATTATGTTATCTGCCCAGTTTTCAAGAATCTCTTTTCTTTCAAAATCATCAGTACTTTGCGAAGGATTCTCTTCATCATTACATGAAGCAGAAAAGCACATAAGAGCACTAAATAATATTAAAATCCTAAAGAGATTCATTCTTCTTATCTTAATTAGCGGCTTGTTCAACAGTAAAATCAAATTTGGAGGCAATAGTCTCTGATATTGCATCTAATTTGTCTGCAGTTATATCCCAAAAACCATTTCCAGTCAAAAGTTCGTCAATAAAACCATCAACTTCTTCAGAACTAAAGTAACTTTCATTGTTATTAGATCTTCGGGTAAATTGAAGGCTATAAACAAATCCAAAACCTTCAGAAAGACTATGAAATGCACTTCCAAAAAGGCTAGGATTACCATCAGCCGGCAAAGCACGTTTACCTTGTTGTAAATAGTAAACTGCTCTAATCGCAACTGCCTTTGATAACGCTTCTCGAATGATTGCGGCTTGCTTATCTCTTAGCTCATATTCTCCTGCAACAATTGCGGCCCTGCCCAATTTAAAAGCGTTAAATACTTCATTTAAAATATTATCAAAATCAGGGTCCTCATTTACTCTTCTTAAATATTTAAGCAATAAAATATCATCATTTGAAGCAACCAAAGGATCAGTTGCATCTTCTGAAGCAGCGAATAAATAACCATAGGCCTCATCCCATTTATGCTCCATGGTTGTGTAATTTTTTAAGTCTTCAAGTGTACTGAGGTCATTGTTGATTCTATTCTCTCCGGCATCTAATACATCGCTACTTAAATAATTATTGACAATTTGATCCAAGATTAATGCACCAATTAATGATTTATTTACTGCTTGGTTATATTCAAGACCTTGAGCATTAACATATCTCGTAGAAGTTCCATCAGCGATTTGACCTGAATTATTTGGAGAGGCCAGTTGATTTTGATTTACTCCTATTTCTGCATTTTGAGCAATTATCCATGACTCAATTTTATCTTTTATCATAAAAGATTGAACAGTATTAGCAGAGAACAAATCGTTTGAAGCGGCTATTTTAGATTTAATTGATTTTGTACTTTCATTTAGATTTTTATCTTCATATGGGTTTGCATCTCCTCCACTATTTGTCTCATTTCGAAACATTTCTAACATCAATTCTTCCGATTCAAACTCATTCATGGCCTTAATTAATTCAACAACCATATTGATTCTCGTAGATTGACCTAAAAACGAAACCGTTGTCATTCCATTTCTCTCAAATTCGTAATTAACTGGCTCAACGATCTCAATTTCAGTTTCGTCATCGTTACACGAAGCAGCCAATATAACAATGGATATGCAGATCAATATTATCTTCGAGAGGTTCATTACAACATAGGTTTTAAGTCGAAAACTTATTTAGACTAAGTCTAATTTAACTCAAATGTAAGACCAGAATATTTAATTTCAAAACTTTATTAAGATTAAATCTAAATAAAAACAATAGCTCCCTGAAAGCCCCCTTTCAAGCTGTATTTGGGCTGATTAATACAACTTATTACAAAATAAATTAAGTGGAAAAAAAGAAGCTTGTTTAAGGTAAATCACAGCAGGACTCTCATTCTCACTAAAAACAAATTTGACTTACTAGAATTTAAATTTGCTAGAATCAATAATTATTCAATCAACCTTACCCCATAACAAACAGTAGTCTGCTTCGTAAATTAGCATTCGATTTACGACTTCGATCATTTATTTAATGTAATGATACTTTAACAAATCTGTTAAATATTGGATAAAATAAGATTCTAAGTTTCATGCCAAAAGTTTACAATATAACTTTGATTAAAATCTTTCTATGTCTAATCACATTCTTAAGTTAAGCATTTGTATTCTAGTTACTCTATTTATTGCTTGTGATTCTGACGACTGCGAAGACAGGCTTGACGCGACAAATAATCCGCAACCAATAGCATCCATTATTGATCAATGGATTACTGATCATACTCCAATTAACAATATAATTTTTCAAAACCAAAAATTTGATACTTTACCTATAGCATTCACCTCAGAATCGAAAATAGTTCCTGATCACGATTGCGAAAATATAACATTCGCAAAAAATGAATTTATGTATTCCGCTGAAAACAAGTTTCGTATTGAAGCAATTGAATATGGTTCAGAATTTTCGATATTTACAAAAAATGAAGATGATTCATCTCTTGAACTTAATGGATATATATTATCATCAGAGCGACCATTTATTGATTTAAAATTTGAATTAAATGTTGATTTAAATAATAAAACATTTGAAGAATTACTTCTTCTAAGTGGAAATGAAGTTGAAGAACTTGTTGTAGACAGCATTTATTTCGAAAGAGGTCTTGGTCTAAGAGCCTTTTATTATGAAGATGAATTTTGGGTTCGACAGTGAGTTGAAAATAGCTAAATTTATCTTTGCAAAGAATCTTAACTATAAATTTTTAAATCCTTTTTCATAGATAATTAAACTACCCGTTTCGTCTGAATCAAGTTTTAAATATGCATGTTGATTAATCTCTCCTTTTAATTTAAAGAACATATATCTAGATTTCTGATTTAGCCAAAAATCATATTCTAAAAAATGACTTGTATCACTTCTAGTATATTTCAAGCAAGAAGAAAGTATTAATTTTTCACTTGTCCAGGTCCCTTCAAAATCCCCTGTATCGCATGAAGAAAATGATTTTGGATAATATTTCGAATTATTTATTTCGTGTATTTCCGATTCCAAACCTGCACAAAAAAATGAACTGGCAGAATTGTATAAGGTGACTCTAGATGTATTTAAGGAATCCTCTTGGCATTTATAAATTGTATCGATAATAGAATTACAAGCAATTGCAACACTTGGATGGAGTGGTGTTATATTAAAAACAAAAGAATGAAGTCCTATCGTATCTCGCACATAACCTAATCCTAGTTTGACATCGTCAACTTCATCATTATTTAAATCAAGTTTTCGTGAACCTTCAACCCATCCCGGCTCATAATTAGTCCATTGCTGGTCTATTTCGAATACAAGAAATTCATCTTCGCACTCAATTATTTCAGTTGACTCTGATGAATCCATAGAACATTGAACGCTAACAAACATCATTAAAATCAAATAGAAATTTTCCATTACTCTAACTTTCATCAAACAAATTATTCAGATAAAGAAAAATAAATATCAATCCACAATCCATGGATAAGCCTTCTTAAATCCATTGGTCCAAGTCATATGCCAATGCCCTAAATCCTTCTCCACATCAAGTAAAATATTTTCTTTTGGCATTCCGGCATTGAGCAAAATGCTTTCCATTTTTTCTATGCTCTCAACTGTTGGCGTTTCCAATTGCCCTGCATTGAAATATATTTTTTGGCTATTGAGATTAGGATTAGATTCATGCAAAATATAGACTAGCTCATTCACCCAAAAGGAAGGTGAAAATACAATCGCTCTACCAAAGACATCATTATATTTCATTGCCATATAATACGACATCAAACCACCCAATGACGCACCTCCTATTACCGTTGAATTAAAATCCGTTTTCGTTCGATATTTAGAATCAATCCATGGTTTTAATTTTTTAACGATCCACTCCGCATGTTTATCTCCTGTTACTTCTTTATCCAAATCCCATCTAGTAGGCGGGATTGGTTTATATTCCGTCATTCGTTTATCAGAATTATATATACCAACAACAATCGATGCCTTCTTATTTAAATTCGCAATACTATCTATAACCTCATCAACTTCCCATTCTTGCCCTTCCTGAATCTTTTGATCAAACAATGATTGCCCATCCAAGAAATAAATTACTGGATAATCCAAAGTATCATTTTCATAATTATCTGGAAGATAAATAGCCAGTGTTCTTTTTTCATTGAGGTAATCAATTTCTATAGTGTCCGTTAATATCATTACATTATCCAAGGCGGTATTTTCCAGAGTGGCTACCCATTCTCTATGCTTTTTTTCGCCAATCTTGTGCATGATTCCCTCATAGATTTTGTAACCTATTGCTAATATCACTATTACTACTAGTAAGTAAATCAGTTTTTTCTTCATGACTTATTTTTCAATTTTAATAAGATTACTTTGCGGCAGGCAACAATCTCAACTCTGATTGACCAAGTACATTAAGAAATTTTTGACGCACTGCTTTTATATTTGCATCGAGATTTGCTTTCTTCCATTTTTTCGTAGGAATAGGTTCTAGGACAACTACCTCTACAACAGTGGGATTCATTAGGCTAGACCCTCTTGGCATTACGTCATGCGCGTTTTTAATTACAATTGGAACAATCGGCACGCCAGCTTGCATAGCCAAATGAAATGCACCTTTCTTAAAAGATCCTAAATTATAATCATAACTTCTTGTTCCTTCTGGAGCAATTGCAACTGATGTTCCATTTTGCAATGCCTCAACTGCAGGCTTCATCGCTTCGATTGCCTT
>CANNZV010007009.1:0-13118 GCA_947561585.1 Caprella mutica | reverse complement strand
AATTGAGGTAAAGCAATTTCAAAATAAATTTTATCAGTAAATAAAATGTGTTATAGACTTATAGTTAGCATAATAATAAGGCCAAGATATCTGCAACTAAATATACATTAAATGCGCAGGACAATTACGGCTTGCTTTTATTTAAAATAGTTACCCCTTTTTTCAGAACTATTCTAATCGAAGAAAACATATAGAGGCTGAAACTAAATTAATTGATATTACTGAATACCAATCTGAGTCTTCTGAGAAATGAATAAATTAAGCATTGATTGTCAATTTTAAATTATCTGGATATAATTTATGTATACTTGGCAGACGAATCAAATATATGATAAATCTTATAATTTAAAGTAGACGTTGATTCTTAAAGCGGGTATAATTATTTCCTCTTGCATGTAGATGGTAGCAGTTGGAGAAGCTTCAGCTTATGTAAATAAATCACATTTCTATAAAATAACTTAGTTTTCAATTCTGGTGTATGGCAAACAACAATGTATAACATGTTCAAACTCTCGAATGAAATGACAACACTAAAATATAACGTATTTTTAACCATTGATGAAGTGTTTGATTGTGTGTATGGGTAGGTAATAATAATATAAACATAATAATGATCATACTTACTATTACTTAGTACAGTAGGAATTATA
Organism: Caprella mutica; assembly: GCA_947561585.1. Taxonomy (NCBI): domain Eukaryota; kingdom Metazoa; phylum Arthropoda; class Malacostraca; order Amphipoda; family Caprellidae; genus Caprella; species Caprella mutica. The sequence continues at coordinate 12,468 of CANNZV010007009.1, read as the reverse complement.
TTAATAAAAAAATACACATTGATTGTATAGGTATACAGTATTAGCTTTGACTAAATCTATTAGGTACTAGTAATTAGAAGCGGAGCGGGAGACTAATTATACTATATACTCCACTGTCCAGTATGTATTTCATGGTAAATTTCACCGACATGTCGGTGGAATTTTTTCACCTTTCAATTTAATATTCTGGCAAAGTCGGTGGATTTTTAGCTATTTATTCCATGTTACAACTTACAATTAATTTTTGGTGGAAAAATGGGTAAAATGTTGGTGGATCAGCCAAATTAGTGGAAATTTATGGTGGATATTTTCAGCTTTTTCAAAAAGTCAGTGGAATTTTGTGCCTCAAATACAGACTGGTATATACTATTATATTAATCAGTCACTAATCAAAAAGTATGACGAATATTAGTTCCTTATGATTGACCACCTGACGATAATAGAATTGGAAGTGACCGAACATAGATATTGCTATGACGATAACTAGCATTTTAGACTAATGGGACATTTTTACTTTTAATTGCATAATTAATAACATAAATGTGTTTTATGTGTAAAGCGATTGGAAAGATAAAAATTGCAGCTTTCTAATGATACCTAGTTGCATCGCATTGGTAGCGTTTATATGTGAACAGTGACTTGTTATTAATATTGGTTTGTAATTTATAAATTGTAATTTATCCTTAAGTGACCCAGTCTGCAGAATATGTGAGATATTTGGGATAATCTCTCCGAACAATTTTGAATTAATTCCTATATTTACATTAATTTTGCTACGAACACTTTTGAATTAATCCCTATATTAACATTAATTTTGCTACAAACAGAATAAGAGATCTCTACGAACACTTTACCAGTTTCTGCAGACTGGTAAATGACCGATTACCCTAGCATGCAGAGTTAATTTTTTCAAATATTAAGAAATATTATAACAGATTTTTACATAGTTAAAAGAAATACTGTGTACTGTGTAGTTTCTAACTTTCTGCAAAGTCCAGTCTGCAGAATATGCGAGATATTTGGGATATTCTCTCCGAACAATTTTGAATTAATTCCTATATTTACATTAATTTAGCTACGAACACTTCTGAATTAATTCCTATATTTACATTAATTTTGCTACGAACAGATTAAGAGATCTCTACGAACACTTAACCAGTTTCTGCAGACTGGTGCAAAGTTAGCCTATCTTTAGCCTTTAGGATGAGAACACATTTACATAAACACATACCTAGTTGATTTTGAATCTCTAACAGACAACAGAGTTACTAGACTACTAGTCAATCAGAAGAGAGTTATTTTTCCACCCTGGCTGAGTGCCGTAATATGACTAGGCCCTAGTAATATGAGACTATGAGTAATATCTACAAAAACTTTACAAGTTTCTGCAAATTGACACATCTAATTGTAGTCCAGAATATCGACTTACAATTATATATCTTACTCCGAACTTCCGAAGCTCAACATTTTTTTCTATAAACTTCCACATAAAATAACTGAACGGGCAGAACGGCACTGAAAAACTGAGGAAGTGAAAATAGCAGACCTGCCTTCACTCTCCTAATCCACGGATAAACAGAAATTGATTAGATAGGGGATGTGTGACCTTTTTACTTCAGTCTACTCGAGCAATAAAAGTTTTCTATGAAACAGGTTGTAGAAAACTAATATTTGAGCGTAGTATAATCTGAATAGAAAGTAGCAATTTCCTATTGGAAATAATATTAACACAGTAAGTATTTAAATGAAATAAAATTCTCAAAAAGAGTATGAAATTTTTCACTTCAATAAAGTGCAAAATGTTACATTCTTCATTTGTTTGAAAACAAATCTTAATATCATTTTAATAATACTCGAGAATTTAATAAAAAAAACATATTGCTTTGGAAATTATGAAATATGAATATCCTGAAAATTCGCGACTGAATTATTCATATAATTTATATTCAATATTATTATCTTAATATATTTATGAAGTGAAGAGCGATTGACTCGACGAAAAAAGTTATCATCCTTTTTATTTTTCTAGAACTTTTGAATAAATCAATATTCATTATCAATATCCTAATTTTGACTAATTTTAAACAAAATATATTGAACAAAGAAGTATTATGGAAAAATAAAAATAAAAGGATGCTAGAAAAATAAATGTATGCTAACTTTTTTCGTCGTGTCATTCGCTCTTCACTTCATAAATTTACTACGATTTCCAAGAAGGAAACCAATTACTGAAATTATCTTAATATAATATCATTTCGATCATAGATGTTAAATTGTTGATGCACCAAATTCGCCATTTGTAATTCATGCCTTTTATCATATATAACTATTTATTTGCTATGCCTTTTATGGTGTTTCTATTTGTACCTACCTAAGTTTTAACTTTTACGGAATTTATTTTTCGCCATTAAAAATAAAATAATAAAGATGGAATAATAAAAATGCTTTCGGTCTTTTCGTAAGGTTAGAAATTTGACATATGTATAATAAATAAAATAATAAAAGACAAAACCCAATAACAGACATCTTAAAATAACGATGAAATATTTAGGTTATACCTAGTTTTTTCATAGAAAATTGAGCTAGGATGTACAGAAAATTTAACCTGAGATTCTAGGGATGTCTTAGTTATATATAATATATTGTGAAAGCTGAAATAATATAACAACGTATTATCCTAATTAGTTTTTACTTGTCAAAAACTACATATGTAAAGATAATTGTAAATTGGACACTAAGAAACATTAGGTTGTGTGGTTCGATAAAGAAGATTGATGTTGTTTCCTCTTAAAAATTCCTGTGTTACTTTAATATTTTCTTCAATGTTTTGACAAGAGGAACTTTATAATTAAGAGTTTCTACAGTACAGTATGTACAGATATGACGTAGATTGTGTTTTCCTAGTTTTTATTAATAAATTTATAATCTAGTACCTAATAAGATTTGTTTCGTAGACATATACCTACTCTATTTCAATAATTACAATAGGTACAAAGAAACCATATGGAAGATTATTTGCATATATATATATATCTAAAAAAAAACTTACAAAGTCTTGTTTTTGATGGTTAAATATTGGTCTTGAAAAAAAACCATCTGAACTAATTATCCGTTTTTACAACGACCACTAGATCTGTATAACGACCTCTTTTTCATGTGCATACATATACTACTGTCGTTTTTCGAGCTTTACCTGTACCTTCTATATAACTTAATATAACAAGCGATACTCATTTAGACATCAATTCACTCCTGAAAATTTCAGCATCTTCTACAAGGATGAAGATCCAACAATCTTAATTTCTCTTAAAATTGGCGATCTTGAATATCTAGATTATAGACTCTAGAGTGTTGACTCCTGGCAGAAAGATATTGAACAGATTGACTACTAGTTCCTGGTCTGCATCATCCTCACTAATCCACATCTTCGTTCGTAATTTATCGGGATGATCCGTCTTCTTCTTCGTTAACTCCTGTCCTTTATCAGAATGCTAATTCTCAAAAACTGGTCATTTAATCTTCTTTGGTAATGATAAGATCTTATTCATTGGGAAAATCTTCTTCTCACTGGGAAGATCCTCTTCTTTTTTGAGAATATCCTCTTCTTTTTTGAGAATATCCCTTTCTTCCTTGGGAAGATCCCTTTATTCTTTGGGAAGATCCTGTTCTTTCTTGGGAAGATCTTCTTCCTTGTTGGGAAGATCTTCTTCATCCATGGGAAGATCCTTTTCTTCCTTTGGAAGATCCTCTTCCTCATTGGGAAAATCCTCTCCTCCATTACTTCTTTTTTCATTAGGGAGTCTCTTTTCTTTTCGAGAAATATGTGTAATCTTCTGAACTGTCTCTCGTCCTCATAGGAGCTCCGAATCAAAACAGTCTGGCCAAAAATTAGAAGATCCGATTTCGTTGAAAAAATTGCGGTGGGGCCGCTATTACAAATTCCTAATTATATAGGGTGTATACAATATAAATATTACTATAGTTATTTCATGTTTAGGATTAAAATTTATTTCATACAAAAATAATATTGTTAAATAAGGTATATTATATATGTGGGATGATAAGTCAATTAAACACCAGGTGTCGTTCTTATCACAAAAAAACTGTATTCAGTAGAGTCTGTGACTCTAGAGCAGTGGTTCACAGACTTTCATTTCTCACAAACCTAAACTGAAAATCACTAAAAAACAATGACTTCAATACTACAAAAGTGTCTATACTTCAGGAAATGAATATATATTGATAATAATATGGTGTAGTGCAAGTATATAAAAGGTTGTAACAATTGGAAATACGTATATATATATTTTAATATGGTGTAATAGTGGATAGAAAATCCGCAATAAATTATAAATAATTCAGATCCATTTCGTCACTAGTACACTAGTTATTAAACATAGTATGGTCAAAAAGATTATGATTTTTATATACAAAATGAATAATTCATTAAATTACAAATCAAATAATAAATTGATATAATGATCAAGTCAATCATTGAAACTCAAAAAAATCTTCTTAGAAGATGCATTGGAGAAGGTTGACTACGTACTATTTCAGCATCACCGATAATTGAAGGATATCAAATCAATGACTAAATTTAAACCTAATTTTCACAATAGTCCGTGTTGTTCTGTACTTTCTATAAATAATGTAACATTTATTTCAACTATTTTTTTAAAGGTTGACTACGTACTATTTCAGCATCACCGATAATTGAAGGATATCAAATCAATGACTAAATTTAAACCTAATTTTCACAATAGTCCGTGTTGTTCTGTACTTTCTTTAAATAATGTAACATTTATTTCAACTATTTTTTTAAAGGAATTCATTTGAATATGAAAGAAAACTATATAACTACTTGAAATAGTCGAACATGCCACGAATCAAAAGAGGGTTAGTCGTGAACCGACCTCTGGTTCATAGTTTCCCAGCGGGCCACTTTGGGAAACCTTGATCTAGAGTCTAGACTCAAGAGTCTGGTCAGTATATTGTGATCATTCAACTGATTAGCATCCTACCTCTAGAATAGAATCTAGAGCTAATCAGAACTACCTATCTAGTGCTTGTGTTTGGGCTTTGCACTTTTATTAATCTGTACTCTAAAAAAATTCAAAGGAATTCATCTCCACTCACAACTCGATCACGACTTGCTAATTCAGTCTGGTCACCTTAAGTCTGTCTTCACTTACTCTTTTCGGTCTGACCAACTCAACAACACTAAGGTACAAAATTCTTGTGTACCGAAAAAGGCCATGTTCCTTCATTCCCCGATACACTTGTTGGAAAATCTCCATAGCCAATCCAATGAGTTGATAACCTTAAAAACAACATTTTAAAAATTGTCCGCAAGGAACAATAATCTTATTGGTAGTAACCTTTTTATTTCTAATCTTAAAGTTGTCACCCTTCAATTCTAAATAGCTGGAGCTCCGTTCTACACTAATTTCCAAATTTCCAATCATTCAAATTTACCTTAGAAGATTCTTGAAACGTACTGTGTAACCTATAATCACTATTTTTCCAAGGTATGTTTGTAACTAAAAGAAATGTAACAGCTACCTGATGGTGCTTTCAAACTGAAAGTATTTTAACTCTCTTTAGAATAATTTGCACTTTCTGAGTCCTTTGTTATGTGGAGTATCATAACTTCAATTTGACTTATGGGTATTTTCCTAATCGTGACCGGACAATTGCCATCCCCGGACAATTCCCATCCCCAGACAATTGCCATCCCCAGACAATTGCCACCCCCGGACAATTGCCACCCCCGGACAATTGCCATCCCCAGACAATTGCCACCCCCGGACAATTGCCATCCCCGGACAATTGCCATCCCCAGACAATTGCCATCCCCGGACAATTGCCACCCAAATGATTATTATCAAAACCCTTAACTTAAAAGACAGTGATAAAATATGAATAGTATTTTTATACGATTAATTATCAATTATTTGCATTTTAAGATACAAATTTCTCCATTCATCATTTATTGTTATTTAATAAATTACATTGCCGATATAATAGATTACATATTGTTTTTAGGCGATTTACTTCCATCATACACTATATTTCTATTAAACAATTGATCATTTCCATTATAAATTAAATATTTCTTCCTTTATCACCACTATCATTATTAAGCAAAAAATACTTATAATTTAATATATGGCAAGCAACAGTATTTGAAATCAGCCGCTCCAATTATGTACACATATTAAATTTTTTTTATTTCTTTTACATTTTTCATTATGAATTTTCAAAACTTTTCTTTCAGTTCTAGTGACCGGTTATATTCTATGACACCTGTTATTAGTATTTTACCGTAAAAATATGCTTAATTAAAATTATCATATACAACATTAATGATTCTTGATCAATTATTGATAAAAGTCTTTATTATCTCACCCAGTAAAGTTCTATATATATTATTAATTGATATGGAAAAACAATAAGTATTTACATTACTATTACTTAAATAAGAAAATTTTCAAGCGAAGAATCTTGATAATAATAATTAGGGTTGTAACAATATGCTTTCATAATCATGGATCCTAAAAATATTATAAACGGAGAGGATTAAACACTATTGATTCGTTTTAAACCACTGGTATATTGAATTCAATAATATTCAATTTTTTCTCGTCTATTAATATTCCTAATATCTATGAATTAAAGCATATTGTCACAATTCTAATGATAATCATTAGTATGTATTTCTTGTTATAAATCATTAAAAATCCACTCTTCTTGAACATTGTGGTGTATTATTATTTTTTTTTCGTCAGTATAAATATGAATAAAAGCCACTTAAAAATATCAAAAATGTTGAAACACACTGTACATATAATGTACATTTTAGTATACCTATTAACAGTACAAAAATAATTTATGGTTTTTCATTTTTAAGTAAACTTACAAACTCGAATATAACAAATAGACTTGTTTAATTAAAAATTGACTTCCTGCTTGAAATAACAATGAATTAAAATAGCATACTATCCAAGTACAAACAATAGGTGTCCGAATTCTGATACGTTCCCCTCACTACAACATGTTCCGATGATGAGTACAATTCATCACTATTGTTGCCAGCAATCACCACTCCCTAACTTGATTTAGTTACCAGACTAACTAATTTAGAACTTAGCTGATTCATCTTTCCACAATCCACTAATTTGCCTCATTCCAAAACGAGGGAATTAGCAATTAACTGAGCGTCACTTTACAAATACTGAATAGCTATGGCTGGATTCATCAGTAGAATGTACGGGTAACTTTTAGTCAATGGAGATATTGAATATTTTACACAGCAACTAGTTTCATTTTGGTAAATTTATTTTATGAAGATTGTAACTAATTTTTTTTTATAAAATTTACTTCCTATAACATTTAGGCTATTCCACACAGGGCGTATTTTTCTATAAACGTTTAATCTAAGAGTACATACAAAACACATATACCTACGTTTATTCAGCAGTAGCGTTTTTTTCACGCACCATTTTCTTACTTATGGCATGAAAAAAATAATGCATGGAAACGCTACGACTGAATAAACGTATGTGTTTTGTATATCCGCTTAGATTGAGCGTTTTTTTATGCTGCATTTTTGTAGAAAAAATTCTACTGTGAAAGGGGCCTTATATTCTCCCCATTTCGTTAGATGATAAAGCCTGTGAAGGTGGAAGGCCTTGCTTCTAGCGGGTCACGTAACTGCAAATGGTCAGTCTAAAACTAACGATGTCCATTGACATGGGCGGTGCGTGACCTCTGATTTAAACAGCCACGGCAATTCTCTCCGCATTTCAGGCAAGCGACGCGTACGCCCCTCACCGTTTTATATTCCCGTCGAATTTTATGTAATTGGCGGCTGCCAAGACCCGAAAAGCTTCAGCTTGCGGAGTTTGGCTCTGATTTTAGTAGTCAGTTATAACATACATTGATGGTGATGGAAGAAATACTATTTGATGAAGATGGATCTGACGTGTGACAACATTCACTTTAATTCTACAGTATATATTTTACTCACACTGTTTTTTATATGGTAGTGAATGAGTTAGGATGTAGCCTGAATAGTGAACAGATTAAAATAAGTCTGGGATGAATTGATATCAGTTTCAGAAGACTGAAAGCTATTTTATGGCATACAAAAGAAAATATGTTTACTATTCAGGATTCATCCAAACTCATTCACTATAACAGAGGAGTTCTACTGTACCTTAGTTCACCCTCAGTATAAAAATAAAGATTAGGGGAGTGGCCTCAACTCATTTGTTAAATATATCAAGTTATACCGACCAATAGCGTTGCAGAGACACTTTTCACTCTGAAAAAAGGGTATGAAGTATGAAACGCACAATATAAACTAAAATTTACAAATAATGACACTGAATTTAGTTATGATGTATACAGGGTGGGTGTCCGACACTTTTGTTGCCAAACTTTAACATAAGGTTGCATTCGTCGAAATAAACACTTTTTATTCTATGAAGGTATGGTCTAAAATGCTTAGTTAAAGAGTTACAAGGTTAGGAAAGTAGTATCTGTACCATTTATTATTAGGTATTAGTTAACATTATTTTTTTAATGTTGCGATAAGAAACAAAACATTTTTAACAGTAATTATTAGGAGCACGAGAAATATAATCTTAAATTAGGTTACATTATTACAGAATGTGTTCAATTTGACGCCCATTTGTTACGAGGCAAGCGTTCAAACGTTTTTCCCGCAAGGATTCATGAAACTCCTGGTGTCTTTGCTCGCGTCCTCCAATCATTGGACAAACGTTTGAACGCCTGCATTGCAACAAATGGGAGGCAATTTGAACACATTTTGTAAACATGTAACCTAATTTAAGATTAAGTTTCTTGTGCTCCTAATAATTACTGTTAAAAATGTTTTGTTTCTTATCGCAACATTAAAAAAATGACGTTAACTAATAATAATAAATGGTAGAGATACTACTTTTCTAACCTTGTATCTCTTTAACTAAGCATTTTAGACCATACCTTCATAGAATAAAAAGTGTTTATTTCGACGAATGCAACATTACGTTAAAGTTTGGCAACAAAAGTGTCGGACACCCAGCAGTTTTCAAATCGAAATATGTGTGTAGATAAAAGAATAGATTATAATAGAGCCAAAATTCGTTAGAATGATCCTATACTATAATAATAGCATGCTTGACCTTGTGACGTTATCTGTTATTCCTTATAACGTTTCACTATATGGGTTACGTGTGATAGGATCCTACTCTGTTTACTATTTTCAGATTCCTTTTTCTCAATATATCTCTTTCTACTAAATACTCATGGTACCATGCCCTAGAACCACCTTGCCAATATGGTTCCGACCTCAGGCCTCTGGTCCAAGCTTAACTGTATTTAGGGTAATAAATTAATGTAATTAACATTTAAAAGAGAATATATTCATTAGTCAAGCAATGGTTATTACAAAGTGTATCTTCACTAGAACGCTCACAAGTTAATGTCTCAATAACTAAGACTGGAGATAAGGTGTGTATCTCGCGAGAGCAGATCGGTAACTAATTTGAGTGTTACTTTTACTCACAGTCATATAGGTTCGTGATAGCGGTAATGCATACACAATAGCTGTGTTTGCTTTGCTACAACCTACACTTCATTATAATTTTAATTTTAAGAGTCAAAATCATACATGCTGCAATTGATTCTCTTCTATCAATTTTAAATTTAATAAATGTCACTGTGTAAAATTTGTAACAATCTGTAGAAAAAATAGTTTGTTGTGCAATGTTGGAGGGTTATGAATTATGTATATAGTTATTTAATTAATGAGTAGGTTCATAACTTTATATTCGTATGACTGTTTGAATTAGACTGTTGAGTCTTCCCACCAGACTTATTGTTAAGCTCCTCCTAATTTTTCCACGAGAATATAAGAAAAAACGACATAAGTATTTTCAAAATTAGTCTGGGTACACGACCAAAGGTTTAGAATTTATGAGATGTATAGAGTGATGTGTAATAAATTTTTAAACATATTTCTCATGTTAAATAACAGAATAAACTCTACTAATTATGTAAAACAATAAATCACGAGTCCTTGTCTTTCAAATGCATTAAGATGATATAACGATTGAAATATTGTCTCTTCAAATCACCCTAATTTTACGATAACTACCGGGCGCACGAGTCAATTATTATAAGGCACAGGTACAATTTCCTGCAAATGAGGTCTTTCATTAGCCGGATTGAGGTGACGAATGCTCTGATGGCATGGCAAAGTGGCCCTGGCTCTGTACACTCAAACCCTTTAATCATAAGTTTATCAGCACGAAGTACTTACAATTAAAAACTCATCTGTTAGGGAATCCATCACATACTTTGCGATCAAAGCCGGCATTAAGTAAGTTAAGATTAAGTGATAACTACTAAAGGCACGAGACTCTATTGCACTATAGGAACTTATGTAAAAGGGATAAAAAACTATCATTAACATAATCAACTTGTATCAACAGGTTTCAACAGGTTCAAAATGGTTTCAACAGGATTCAACATGGTTCAAATCGGTTCAACATTTTTGACTTGTATCCAAGAGGTTTCAACTTGTTTTCACAAGTTTCATTAGGTGTTGATTTGTTTTACAAGTTTCTACTTATAGATTTAAACTTTTTTCAACAGATTTCACCAGATTTCAAAAGTTTTAACTTTTTCTGAAAGATTTCAACTTTTTCCAAAAGGTTTTCAACTTTTTTCGAAAAATTTCAACTTTTTTCGAAAGATTTCAACTTTTTCCGAAAAATTTTCAACTTTTTTCGAAAGATTTCAACTTTTTCCGAAAAATTTCAACTTTTTTCAAGAGATTTCAACTTTTTTCGAGAAATTTCAACTTTTTTCGAAAAGTTCTAAATTTTTCGCAAGGTTTCAAGATGCTTCAACAGGTATCAACGGGTTTCATAAGACAGCGATAGGGTGGAGAAGAATCTGCCTATTCACTCATTGCCTCGTACTGAATCACCATTTTACTATGAATGAAATAGAAGAAGAATATATGAAACTAACTAAATGAAATTAATTCATTTGTTCATAAAATAGTTCTTCGTTGGCAAAGACATTTTATACCTGTCCCACTTTTCAGGTTCTTTTAAACTACATTGTCACAATTAGCTGCTTATTAAGTAATTAAATATCATATAATTACTCATTTTAAGCGTAATTAAATGTAATTCAAATCTTAAGAAATTTATGCACAAGATTACAATCTCAGAAATATATTTCGCTCATCATTTACAGTAAATTTATATCTGAAAAATTGTGAAATTATAGACTATTCGCTATTCTCTATTTTCATAGGTACAATTAATTCCCCTTGTATTTCTTTAGTGCAGTCACCATGGGCTAATCTAAAACAATGAATGATGAAATATATCTAGAAAAACTATATAATAAGATTGTTTTTAATGGAAAAATATTGTCTTTTAAAACAGAAAAAAAAATAATAATAATAAGATTATAATAAATAAATAATAAAATTATAATAAAATAAATATAATGAATAATAAAATAGGAGTTTAATACATGATAAAATAATGGAGTTTTTTAAATAATATTATAAATTATAAAAAATAGGGACTGGAAGAAGCAGTCAGAAAGGAAAGTGACTCCATGAACAAAGTCACGTACCACCGTCGGTGACAATGCTCATGGATGCTTAAGAGCTACTCCGTGAATGCAGTCACTTACCAAGGAATATGACGAAAAGGGACACAAGCACCGATGACAGCACTCACGGATGGAAGAGGAAAATGAAGAGGTGATAGTAAATGAATCCTATCAGCCCACCTAACACAAAATCTAAGACCTCGTAGTTGAAGAGCAAAACCCTAGCGCTATCCTTAAAACTGCAAGTAGCGTTAAAAATGATAAACATGGTAGAAATGGAAAAAGACAATCCATAATCCAAATTACAACTGTTCGGGACCTAAGTGACGCCACCCCTTCTCTTCCATTCACCACAGACAGTTGCAGGATAGATCCTCTGGGGGCTATAACTATAATAAACAATATAATATAAACATAATAAGCAATGAAATATAACACCCGTTCATTCTTTTCCCAATCACTCCAATAGCAGATCACTCTGTGTAATCCCACCAAACTAATTAATGGTGGGGATTACACCACCCAGTCCTTTGTTATTAATTACATTTAGAATGTATTTTGACATGCTGTGATGTGTTGAGGAGTTAGTGAAATATATTTGTTAAAGAGATGTACAGGATTGATAAACATGAATGTATATTGCAACCCTACAAACAATTTCATGTGTATACCATGTGGCACTTACACATTTAAATTATGTGTATACCATGTGGCACTTACACATTCAAATCATGTGTATATCATGTGGCACTTACACATTTAAAACATGTGTACACCATGTGGCACTTACACATTTAAATCATGTGTTTATATCATGTGGCACTT
>CANNZV010007008.1:0-13120 GCA_947561585.1 Caprella mutica | reverse complement strand
GTGTGGCTCATCTTGGATTTCGGTGTGATAAAATCCGTGGCGCGTGTCGAGTTGAGAATGTTTTCATCCGCCCCAAAGGCGCGTTCCTCGTGGTAGCTGTCCAGCAGGCGGTCGGGCGCTTCGCCACGGATCACCATGCCCAGCTTCCAGCCAAGGTTGTCGACGTCCTGCATCCCCGAATTGGCGCCGCGTGCACCAAAGGGGGATACCTGATGCGCCGAGTCCCCGGCAAAGATCACGCGGCCATGGCGGAACTCTTTCATCCGGCGGCACTGGAACGTGTAGATCGAGGTCCAGACCAGGTCGTATTCGACGTCCCCCAGCATGGCGTCCAGCCGCGCGCGAATGTTGTCTTCTTGCAGTTCTTTCTTGCGGTCGATGTCCCAGCCGATCTGGAAATCCACGCGCCAGACATCGTCGGGTTGTTTGTGCAGCAAGGTCGATGCGCCGGATTTGAAATGTGGTTCAAACCAGAACCAGCGTTCGGTTGGGAAGCTGTTGTTCAGCATCTTGATGTCGGCGATCAGGAAGTTGTCTTCGAACACCCGGCCTTCGAAATCCAACCCCATCATCCCGCGCAGCGGGCTGGAGGCGCCATCACACCCGATCAGCCAGTCGGCTTCGATCGTGTAGGGGCCTTCGGGTGTCGTGATGTTCAGGGTGGTGTGGGTGTCGTGGGTTTCCACGCTGTCGACGCGGTTCTTGCCGCGAATGTCGATCGGGGCGCCTTGTGCCTGCGCCGCGCGGACGCGATCGACAAGGAATTTTTCGAAATAGGGTTGTTGGAGGTTGATGAAAGCCGGGAACTTGTGCCCGTCCTCGGGCAACAGGTTGAATTCATAGACTTTGCGATCGTCGTGGAAAACCTTGCCAAGATTCCACACCACACCCTTGTCCAACATGGGGTCGGCGGCACCATAGCGGTCGGCAATCTCAAGGCAGCGCTTGGCGAAACAGATCGCACGGGACCCTTGGCCGATCCCCTCGTGATCGTCCAACACCACAACCGGGATGCCCTGAAGGCCAAGGTCCAGCGCCGTGGCAATGCCGATGGGACCGCCGCCAAGGACGACGACCGGGTGGCGCACCGGGGCAGGGGCGTCCTGATCGGAGGAGCGTTCATAGGGGTAAAGCTTGAAGGCAAGCTGGTAGCGTTCGTGGATCATGTTGTCCTCCTCCAAAGTCATGTTGTCGTGCTCTGTACGCCGCCTCTGGCAGTCAGGTTCTCCAGTTGGCAAAGAAAACAGCGAACACAATCAACAGCTGCACCGCAAAGAAAATCAGATTCTCGCGTCTGCTACGGCGTTCCAAAGCGCGGAGCTGTGGGTCACTTTTCAAAGCAATCTGCCGCTGCTCCAATGGAAGACCGCGCCATGCGACCTCCATTTGACGGCGCCGTTCCACATATTCGTTATGCGCCCTATAGGCTTCGATGCCGGTGATCCGGAACACCGCACGGAGCACCGGATCTGGCAGCCCAAACAGGTTCATCCCTGCAAAGCCGCCCACATGTCTTTGTCCCGTTGCGCGGTCCAGACGCGCGGCGTGTCGATGCCGCGTGCTTCGTCATAGGCGCGGGCGACATTGAAGGGCAGGCAGTGTTCGTAGATCGCGTAATCCTTGAACTTGGGGTCGCATTCGGCACGGCAGGCATCCCATGCCTCTTTCAATGTGCCGCCACGGGCAACGACCTTGGCGATGGGGCGGTAGGTGGAATTGACGAAATCCGCCGTGCTGGCGATGGCCTTGGCGACCATGTCTTCGCCCACCAATGCGTCGCCGCGCCCCGGCGCAATCGCTTTGGGTTCAAAGGCGGCGATGTTCATCAACGTGTCTTCCCAATCGCCAAAATGCCCGTCGCCGCAATAGCAGGCGGAATGGTATTCGACGATGTCGCCGGTGAACATGACCTCTTGGTCGGGCACCCAGATCACCGCGTCGCCAGCGGTGTGGGCGCGGCCCAGCTTCATGATGTCGACGCGGCGTTTGCCCAGATAGACTGTCATGCTTTCGCTGAAGGTGGTTGTCGGGCGGGTCAGGCCGGGGATTTCCTCGTGGCCTTGGAACAGGCGCGGAAAGCGATCAAATTCGCTGTCCCAGTCTTCTTGTCCGCGTTCTTCGACCATGCTGGCTGCCACGTCAGACATGATGATTTCACGCGCGCCATAGGCCGAGGCGCCCAGCACGCGCACGGCGTGGTAATGAGTCAACACAAGGTGGCTGATCGGTTTGTCGGTCACGCTGCGCACACAGTCGATCACCTTGCGGGCAAGGCGCGGGGTGGCCTGTGCCTCGATGATCATGACGCTGTCATCGCCGATGATCACACCGGTGTTGGGATCACCTTCGGCGGTAAAGGCATACAGCCCGTCACCAACCTGGGTGAAGCTGATCGTTTTTTCTTCCATATCGCCAGCGGATGCGAAGGCCTTGCTCATGTGTCTTCCTTTCGCGCCCCGGGCTTGACCCGGGGCCTCATGGTCAAAGGTGGAGGTCCCTAGGCGCAGGCCCGGGACGGGTTATCTTTTGTACGGGTCGTCCAGCGCAGGCAACAGTTTGGCCGTGCAGGCGCCAAAGCCCACACGGTAACCATCGCCCATTGCCGCGCCGCGCAAAGTCAGCGTGTCGCCGTCCTCAACAAAACTGCGGGTTTCGCCGGTGTCCAGTGTGATCGGTTCCTTGCCGCCCCATGTGATTTCCAGCAGGGCGCCGCGGTGGTGTTTTTCGGGGCCGGAAATCGTGCCCGATCCCAACAGATCACCCACACGCATTGGGCAGCCAGATGTGCTGTGATGCGCCAGTTGCTGGGCGCTGGAATAGTACATCTGGTTATAGTTGGTGCGGCTGATCACGGTTTCGGCCTTGCCCTCGGGCGCCATACCGACCTCAAGCGCGATATCATACAGCATCGGGCCGGGTTCGCGCAGATACTCCAGCAGGGGGCGTTCGCGGTTTGGTGTGTCGCAGCGGAACGGCTCCAGCGCCGCCTTGGGCACGATCCACGGGCTGATCGTTGTGGCGGTCGCCTTGGCCTGAAACGGGCCAAGCGGCTGATATTCCCACGCCTGAATGTCGCGCGCAGACCAGTCGTTCAACAGAACGTAGCCAAAGATCATGTCATCGGCCTCGGCCACCGTTACAGGCCCGTCCGACGGCTGGCCCACGATGGCGCCCATTTCCAGTTCGATATCAAACCGCTTGCACGGCGCAAAAACCGGAAGTTCGGCATCTGGCGCCTTCAACTGCCCCCACGGGCGGCGTACATCCGTGCCTGACACCTGCACAGACGAGGCCCGCCCGTTATAGCCGATGGGGATCGACAGCCAGTTTGGCGGCAGCGCGTTTTCCGGACCACGGAACATGGTGCCAACGTTTGTCGCGTGATGCTTGCCTGCGTAGAAATCGGTGTATTCACTGACCGCAAAAGGCATGACCATCTGCGTACCAGCCTGCGGCACCATATAAGGCACCAGCCCCTGCGGATCTTCGTACGCGTCGGACAGCAATTCGGTCACCGCAGCGCGAAACCCGGCCCAGACCTCGGGGCCCAGATCCATGAATTCGGTCCAGTCCCCGAAAAAGAACACCTCTTCGGCGTCCGGCACTGCCAGCACGCCGTCCTCTTCCAACTGCGTGACGTCCAGGATCATGTCGCCAATGGCCACGCCGCAATGCGCCTCGCCATCTTCGGACAGGAACGCGCCGTAAGGCAGGTTGTTCAATGGGAAATCTGTGTCGGGTGCGTTCGCGCTCTCCACCCAGCTTGTCATCAACGGCATGCCGTCTCCTCATGCGATTTGTGTTTCCGCTTGCTGCAAATATCTCGGGGGGCGCGCCGCAGGCGGGCGGGGGCAGAGCCCTCAACTGATGTTACTTTTTCCCGGGCGTGCCGTCGAATTTCTTTTCAAGGCTGTCCCAGCAGTCAATGTAGTCGTCCTGCAAAGGCGCCTCTTGCGCGGCAAAGGGTGTCAGGTGCTGCGGGAAACGGGTTTCGAACATGAAGGACATGGTGTTGTCCAGCTTTTCGGCCTTCAGATCGGCGTTTGATGCCCCTTCAAAAGCGTTTTTGTCCGGCCCGTGCGGGATCATCATGTTGTGCAGGCTCGTGCCGCCGGGGACAAAGCCCTGCGGTTTGGCGTCGTACTGGCCATAGATGTTGCCCATCAGCTCGGACATGATGTTCTTGTGATACCATGGCGGGCGGAAAGTGTTTTCCGCCACCATCCAGCGTTCGCGGAACAGCACAAAGTCGATATTGGCCGTCCCCGGCACACCGCTGGGGGCTGTCAGAACCGTAAAGATTGACGGGTCGGGGTGGTCAAACAGGATCGCGCCGACCGGGCAATAGGTGCGCAGGTCGTATTTGTAGGGCGCGTAGTTGCCGTGCCAAGCCACCACGTCCAGCGGGCTTTGACCGATCTGCGTTTCGTGAAACTGGCCACACCATTTGACGGTCAGGGTCGAGGGCACTTCGCGGTCTTCAAACGCGGCCACGGGCGCTTTGAAGTCGCGCGGGTTGGCCATGCAGTTGGCGCCGATGGGGCCACGGCCCGGCAATTCATACTTTTGCCCGTAGTTTTCGCACACGAAGCCGCGGCACGGGCCTTCCAACACCTCGACCCGGTACACCAGACCGCGTGGAATGATGGCGATTTCCTTGGGCTCGACATCAATGATGCCCAGCTCGGTGGCAAAGCGCAGCCGGCCTTCTTGGGGAACGACCAACAACTCGCTATCGGCGCTGAAGAAATACGCATCCTTCATCGACTCGGTCACAAGATAGATATGTGACGCCATGCCGACCTGTGTGTTCACGTCACCTGCGGTCGTCATGGTGCGCATGCCCGTCAGCCAAGTCAGAGGCGTTCCGGTATGAGGGACGGGATCCCAACGGTATTGCCCCAATGAAATCACGTCAGGATCAACGCACGGCGCGCTTTTCCAATAGGGCAGGTCGATCTTGGTATAGCGCGCGGAATGTTTGACCGAGGGGCGGATACGATAGGTCCATGTGCGTTCGGGCGGGTTGGCGGTAAACGCGGTTCCCGAAAGCTGTTCGCCATACAGACCGTATTCGCATTTTTGGGGCGAGTTCATCCCTTGCGGCAGGGCGCCGGGCAGGGCTTCGGTTTCAAAGTCATTGGCCCAGCCGGGCATATAGCCGGGCGTGGTGCCGGTTTGTGTGTCGGCCTGAATCAGGCCGCTGGGACCACTCATTGTGTTCACGGCGCGCTCCTCCATTGGTGTTGGGAGATATTTGCCACAAATTCGTTGCGATTGCAATGAATTTAAAATGCAGTTTCGGCACAACTTTGATGGCGCCCGGCAAGTTGGCCGGGTTTGGCATGTGCGTTTGCGTCGATCCTGAGCTAGAACGTGTTCCGAATCCAAAAGACCGTTTTGAGGCCTGTCATGACCAAACGATTCCTTGCCATCGGCGAATGCATGATCGAAATGGCGCCGCAGCCGGACGGTGGCTATGCGATGGGGTTTGCCGGGGACACATTCAACAGTGCGTGGTACGCGCGGCAGATCGGCGGTGATGGGCTGGACGTGGCCTATTTGTCGGCCGTGGGTGATGACGCGCCTTCCGCGCAGATGGTTGGCTTTATGAAAGCTGCGGGGGTGCGCCCCGTGATGCAAGTGCGCAAAGGACGATCCGTGGGGTTGTACCTGATATCACTTAGCGATGGGGAACGGTCGTTTTCCTATTGGCGCAGCGCATCTGCGGCGCGCACATTGGCGGACGATCTGACAGAATTGCCTGTTGGCGAGGGCGATGTCGCGCTGTTTTCGGGGATTACACTGGCCGTGCTCCCCGAGGCGGGGCGGTCACGGTTGTTGTCGGTTCTGGACAAGGCGCGTGCATCAGGTGTTCGGGTGGCGTTTGATCCCAACCTACGACCCCGCCTATGGGCCAACGCAGACGAAATGCGCCATTGGATCATGCGCGGGGCCGAAGTGTCTGACATTGCCCTGCCTTCGTTCGAGGACGAGCAAGCACATTTTGGCGATGTCGACCCGAAGCAACGGCTCAGCGTTACCAAAATGCCGGAGTGAGGCTATGCGTGGTCAAGAACGGGCCGGATCCTGTTCTGATCGCAGATGGCGACGGACGTGAAAGCGTCGTGCCGGGGAAGGTATTGCAGATCGTCGACACCACGGCGGCAGGGGACAGCTATAACGCGCAGTTCCTTGTGGCGATGTTGAACGGTGCGCCACTGGCCGAGGCCGCGTCAAAGGCCTGCGAAGTGTCAGCGCAGGTGATCGGTGCGCGCGGGGCACTGGTGCCTTTGCACGGGTAGTCCACGCTCGGGTGTCGGGCGTGTTCCGCGCGCTTGCGGCGTCGCGCATTATCTGCGCGCTTGCGACGTCGCGCGTAAATCGCGCGCTTGCGACAATGTGAACAGGGCGCGGATGCGTTTTCCGTTGGCCGGGATCATTCATACATCTATAACCTTGGATATGATTACAGAACTCGGACACTTCGCCCTTATCCTCGCTTTCCTTGTCTCGATTGTGCAGACGGTGGTGCCGCTTGTGGGGGCGCATCGGCGCAATCCTGGATGGATGGCCATTGCCGAACCTGCCGCCAGCGCGCAATTCGGGCTGCTGGCGATTTCGTTTGCGGCGCTGACCTATGCCTTTGTGACTTCTGACTTCTCGTTGCGGCTGGTCTACCTGAACAGTCACTCGCTGAAACCGATGCTTTACAAAATCAGCGGCGTTTGGGGCAATCACGAAGGGTCCATGTTGCTGTGGGTTCTGATCCTTGCTTTGTTTGGCGCTATGGCCGCGTGGTTCGGCACCAACCTGCCGCCCAGTCTCAAGGCGCGGGTGATTGCGGTGCAAGGCTCGGTTGGGGCGGCGTTTCTGGCCTTTATCATTTTCACGTCGAACCCGTTCCTGCGGATGGAAATTCCGCCATTTGACGGGCAAGACCTGAACCCGCTGCTGCAAGACCGGGTTTGGCGTTTCACCCGCCGTTCCTGTATCTGGGTTATGTCGGGCTGAGCATCTGCTTTAGCTTTGCCGTGGCCGCCCTGATCGAGGGCCGCGTGGACGCGGCGTGGGGTCGCTGGGTGCGGCCGTGGACGTTGGCGGCGTGGGTTTTCCTGACCATCGGCATCGCGCTGGGCTCGTGGTGGGCCTATTACGAGCTTGGCTGGGGCGGCTTCTGGTTCTGGGACCCGGTTGAAAATGCCTCTTTCATGCCATGGCTGTTCGCCGCAGCACTTCTGCACAGTGCCATCGTGGTGGAAAAGCGCGAGGCATTAAAGAGCTGGACGATCCTGCTAGCGATTCTGGCCTTTGGCTTTTCGCTGATCGGCACGTTTATCGTACGGTCTGGCGTGCTGACCTCGGTCCATGCGTTTGCGAATGACCCTGAACGTGGCGTATTCATCCTGATGATCCTTGTGTTTTTCACCGGGGGCGCTCTGACGCTGTTTGCGGCGCGTGCCACGGTGATGGAAGCCAAGGGCGTGTTTGGCGTTGTCAGCCGCGAAAGCGCGTTGGTCGCCAACAATGTCCTGTTGGCGGTGTCGTCGTTTGTGGTGTTTGTGGGGACCGTCTGGCCTCTTGTGGCCGAGATGCTGCTGGACCGGAAACTGTCGGTGGGGCCGCCGTTCTTTGACATGGCGTTCACGCCGTTCATGGTCGTCCTTGGTCTGTTGTTGCCGCTGGGCGCGATGCTCAGCTGGAAACGCGGGCGCGTGGGCAAAACCGCACGCCAACTGGTGCCCGCCTTTGTTTTGGCGGTGGCGCTGATGGGTCTGGTCTGGGCGATGCAAACAGGCCGCAGCCTGCTGGGGCCTGTGGGTGTGTTTCTGGGCGTCTGGCTGGTGGCCGGTTCGGTCACGGATCTGATCACCAGACTGGGCCGCAATCGCGACTGGTCGCGCTTGCTGCGCCTGCCGCGTGCCGACTGGGGCAAGTCGGTCGCGCATTCCGGGTTGGGCATCACCATGTTGGGGGTTGCCGGATTGACGGCGTGGGATGTCGAAGACATTCGCGTGGCGCAGGTGGGCGTGCCTTATCAGGTTGCCAGCTTTGAGCTGGAACTGGCGGATGTAAAGCGCGTACAGGGGCCAAACTATGTCGCCACTCAAGGCGAGGTGATCCTGCGTGAAAAGGGCGAACAGACGGCCGTTCTGTACCCGGAAAAGCGGACCTATCCGGTCACGCAGATGCCCACCACCGAGGCGGCGATCGACTATCGGTTTATGCGCGATGTCTATGTGGTGATTGGCGATCGGCAGGGCGACGGAAGCTGGGTGGTACGCACCTATATCAAGCCGCTGGCGAATTGGATCTGGGGCGGCTGCCTCTTGATGGCCTTGGGCGGATTGCTGAGCCTGTCGGATCGTCGGTATCGGGTTGCTGCGGGCGCGCGCAAAGCTGCGCGTGTGCAAGGGAGGGTGCCTGCCGAATGAACCGATTGGGACGGTGGGTTGCAAACCCACCCTACGCAGCTGTAATCTTTGCGCTTTTGGCAAACGTCGCTTTGGCGGTGCAGCCGGATGAAGTGCTGGACGATCCGGTATTGGAAACCCGCGCACGGTCGATCTCAGCCGGGTTGCGTTGCTTGGTTTGTCAGAACGAAAGCATTGACGAAAGCAACGCGTCTTTGGCGCGCGACCTGCGTTTGTTGGTGCGTGAGCGGCTGGTGGCTGGCGACACTGATACCGAGGTCGTCGACTACGTTGTTGATAGGTATGGTGAATTTGTTCTGCTCAAACCAGTTACAGGCGGCTGGAACTGGCTGCTTTGGGCTGCGGGGCCTTTGATGTTTGCGATTGCCTTGGGGCTGGGGGTTGCCTATGTGCGGCGCCGGTCAGTCGCGGAGGCGCCAACCGAAGCAGGCCTGTCGGATGACGAACGCAAGCGGCTGAAGGAAATTCTGGGCGAATGACCTTTGGTGATGCTGTGTGTCACCGTCAGAATTTGAGTATTTTTATCAAGAAGCAGCAGCAGGTTGCGAGCGGCTTTGCATGTTGCACTGTCTGGTGGAGCTTGGTAGCATTTGGAATGGGTCGGCAGATCACCCAGGCGCCGCCAAAGGCTAAACCTGCCAGTTTTCACGACCACCGTTTTTCACATGTGATACCTGTGGGACAAGGGCGGACCTCCTGACCCCGGTTCGGGGTGCGGTATCACCTGTGGAGGATACCATGGCCAGAGACGCCATTCCCCTGAACATTGCCGATCTTTCGGCGTTCACCAAATCCCTGCGCGCGCAAATGGCTGCGCCGCCGTCGCATGTCGAAGCGCTGGGCATGATCGCCCGTGCCGCCGGATTTAGGAACTATCAGCACCTGAAAGCGCGCGCGGAACCTGCACCTGTCGCCGATGAAAAACGCGTGAACCGGGCCATGGTCCATTTTGACGGTGATGGCCGGCTGATCCGTTGGCCCGGCAAGACCGCGGTGCAAGGGCTGTGCCTGTGGGCGATCTGGGCTGCGTTGCCTGCGCGTGCGCAGATGAGCGAACGCCAGATCAGTGACCGTATCGATGCGGCCTGCACGTTTCGCGATGCGGCTCAGATCAGGCGTGCCATGGTTGAGCACAAGATGGTGACACGTACACGCGATGGCGCGGTTTATCTGCGGATCGAACAGGCACCGCCACCAGATGCGCGCGCATTGATCGCACGGTTGCCGTGACGCGGCGTTCGGGTTTGCCATTCTGTTGGTCCGGGTGTTTGATGCGCGGCAAGGAACAAGGGAGCCTTCCATGATCTATGACACGATCACCTACGCGGTTGAGGACAATGTCGCGACGCTGACACTGAACCGACCGGACATGATGAACGCGCTGAACACACGGATGCGGGCTGAGCTGACGGATGCCGTGATCCGCGCCGGAAAAGAGGCGCGTGTCGTGGTGCTGACAGGGGCAGGGGGCGCGTTTTGTTCAGGTCAGGATCTGGGCGATGCCAGCAACGCAGCCAAGCTGGATCTTGAGCGGGTGCTGCGCGATGAATACGTGCCATTGCTCAATGCCATCTATGACTGCCCTGTGCCGACGATCTGTGCCGTTAACGGACCGGCGGCGGGCGCGGGGGCCAATCTTGCGCTGGCAGCAGATATTGTGATCGCGACGGAAAGCGCGTTTTTCCTGCAGGCCTTTGCGCGCATTGGCCTGATCCCGGATGCAGGCGGCACATGGTATCTGCCGCGCCAGATGGGACTGGCCAAGGCGATGGGAGCGGCGCTGTTTGCAGACAAGATCAGCGCGCGGCAGGCCGACGATTGGGGCATGATCTGGGAAGCGGTTGCCGACGATTCCTTTGCCGATACGATCGCGGCGCGGGCTCGGCATCTGGCGCAAGGGCCAACGGCGGCGTATCAGCGGATCAAGACAGCCTTGCGGGGGTCTTTTGACAACGATCTGCAACAGCAACTCGCCGTTGAGGCGCATTTGCAGGGCGAATGCGGCAAGACACGGGACTTCAAGGAAGGTGTTCTGGCCTTTATGGAAAAACGTCCGGCGGCCTACGAAGGGCGCTGAGGGCCAGACATTGGGGTGCTGGCCAAAACGCGGTGACATAGATCGCTATTAAGTGCCGGGTGGCGCATATGTTGGCCCCCGCCAACCGAACTGCGGAATTCGCCAGAGGTGAGGCCCCAATCATTCAGGCTGTGCAGGTGCAACAATTGAAAAACGCCCGACCTTTTGGGTCGGGCGTTACTCGTTACAAACGTGTACTCTTAAACCCACATAACATCTTCAAGGACGTCGTCCTCTTCGACGGTGTCCGCCAGCGGTTCGTCTTCGACCAGCTTGGTGAAGAGGTCGTCATAAGTGACGTCGTACTGGTCGCAGGATGCGTCGCCGCCGCCGGTGCCCGTGTCGACGACCACTTCTTCCAGAGTGCTGACTTCAACATTGTCGATGAAGACTTCTTCGTTGCTGGCGGTGAAATGCGCACCCAGAACCAGTTGTACGCTGTCAGCGTCATCCAAGGCGCCGCCCGAATAGCTGATGGTCTGGCTGTCAGCGGTGATCGTCTGACCTGAAGAGTCACCCACCAGCGCTGTGCCTTCTGCGTTCACAGTGAAGGTGTCCAGCAGTCCAGCAGTTCCCAATGGGCGTTGTCGACCAGCGCCCAGACTTCCATGCTGTCGCCATAGCAGCCGCCGTTTTCAAAGTATTCGGCGTGTGGTGCGCGGGCGTCGAACGAAATTTCAGCGTCGCCTTCGGTTTGTGCGGATTCGAACCAGAGGTAGCCGTCGTTGCAGCCGTTCGCTTCGGCCTCGCCGTTGTCGATGATCCAGCCGTCATTCCATTCGATGTTGTCGGTGCTGGAGGTGTGGGCCGTACCCGGCATCCTGTTCAAAGCCTTCCGACAGAACCACGTCTTCAACGATTTCTGTGGTTGTGTCGCCAACGGTTTCAACCAACACGGTTTCGGTGATTTCGACGTTGTCGACGAAGATCTCTTCGTTGCTGGCCGAGATGTCGGCGTCCAGAACCAGTTGAACCGAATTTGCATCTTCCAGAACGCCGCCCGAATAGGACAGGGTCTGGTGTCGGCAGTGATGGTCTGTCCGGTGGTGTCACCCACCAGCGCGGTGCCGTCTGCGTTCACAACAAAGGTGTCGAGCAAAGCCCATTCGCTGCCGTCAATCAGTGCCCAGACTTCCATGCTGTCGCCGTAGCAGCCGCCGTTTTTCAAAGTATTCGGTGTGCGGAGCACGAGCATCAAAAGACACCTGCGCGTCGCCGGCGACGCTGACCGCTTCGAACCAGATGTTGCCGTCGTTGCAACCGTTGGCTTCAAGTTCACCATTGGTGACCTGCCAGCCGTCGTTCCACGCCACCAGATCGCTTTGCGATGCATAGGAGATGTTGTCGAAGTTGTCGGATGCCACAACATTGGTTTCATACACCATGACAGGATCGGTGCCGTCGTTGCCCAGCCCCCCGGTGAGGGCAACGCCGTTTCCGCTGTCAGAGTTGATAACCGCTGTCATGTTGTTCAGGTCGATGTCGTCAGCCGTCAAAGGTGTGCCGCCGCCATCTACGTAAAATGTCAGGGCCGCCTGATCGACGTCGCCGCCGGTGGTGTAGGGCACGGTGCCGAATTCCAGCCGGACATCGTATGCGTCCTGAATCTGGGCGCCGTTGTTCATCTGGTTCAACGAACCAACAGTTGCGTCAAACCCGGTGACGTTTTCGCCGTTCGATCCGATTGCTTCATCATAACCCGGATAGATGGTCAGACCGTTCAGCACGCTGTCGTCTGTGAAATTGAAGAACAAAGCGTCGATATCGGTGTTTGCCGGATCTTCGGCAAAGACCTGCAAGACAAGGTTGCCTGCATCTTCAATGATAACAACACGGACCTGCGGGTCACAGCCCAAGAGGAGTTCGGTGTTTTGCGAAGTGGACATAGGGGGGATCCTTCACATCGTGGCGAAAAGTTGAACTTGATGCGACCGTGATGCCCCCTAATTGCCTCAATTGCTTCTCATTTCGGGTGAACGGATTGTTTCCGCCAAAGTGCTGCCACAATTGGCTGGTGTGACCGAGCGGACGGTCATTAATCTTTTCGTAAGATTTGAAATTGTTTCCAGGCTGGTTTCAATTTGAGCGCACGCAAATCAGGCGACTTGGCCATATTTGGCCCCAATTCCCATATGAATCGATTCGAAATACGGGAAAGAATCACAGCAGACATAGAAAAAGGCGGCCCCAAATGATGGGACCGCCTTGGAATATGGCAGGAAAAAGACGCGTGTTAACGGTTTTCGATATCCGTGTAATCGCGCGCTTGTTCACCAAGATACAGCTGACGGGGGCGGCCAATCTTCATCTGTGGATCGGCCAGCTGTTCTTTCCACTGCGAAATCCAGCCCACGGTCCGCGACAGCGCAAAAATCGGGGTGAACATCGACGTCGGGAAGCCCATCGCCTCGAGGATGATCCCCGAATAGAAGTCGACGTTCGGGAACAGTTTCTTCTCGGCGAAATACGGATCGGCCAGCGCGGCCTCTTCCAGTGCTTTGGCTGTGGCAAGAACCGGGTTGTTTTCGACGCCCATCAGGTCCAGCACTTCGTCGGCGGACTGTTTCATCACGGTCGCGCGGGGGTCAAAATTCTTGTAGACCCGGTG
>CANNZV010007007.1:0-13124 GCA_947561585.1 Caprella mutica | reverse complement strand
TAAAGTGCACAGTGAAGAGTTGAAACAACCACCAATAGTTGTGAATAAAGTGCATAGTGAAGAGTTAAAACAACCACCAATAGTTGTGAATAAAGAGCACTATGAAAGGTTAAAACAACCACCAATAGTTGTAAATAAAGTGCACAGTGAAGAGTTAAAACAACCACCAATAGTTGTAAATAAAGTGCACAGTGAAGAGTTAAAACAATCACCAATAGTTGTAAAT
Source organism: Caprella mutica (assembly GCA_947561585.1). NCBI lineage: Eukaryota > Metazoa > Arthropoda > Malacostraca > Amphipoda > Caprellidae > Caprella > Caprella mutica. The sequence continues at coordinate 12,898 of CANNZV010007007.1, read as the reverse complement.
AAAGTGCACAGTGAAGAGTTAAAACAACCACCAATAGTTGTAAATAAAGTGCACAGTGAAGAGTTAAAACAACCACCAATAGTTATGAATAAAGTGCACAGTGAAGAGTTAAAACAACCACCAATAGTTGTGAATAAAGTGCATCGTGAAGAGTTAAAACAACCACCAATAGTTGTAAATAAAGTGCACAGTGAAGAGTTAAAACAACCACCAATAGTTGTGAATAAAGAGCACTGTGAAGGGTTAAAACAACCACCAATAGTTGTAAATAAGGTGCACAGTGAGGAGTTAAAACAACCACCAATAGTTGTAAATAAAGTGAACAGTGTAGAGTTAAAACAACCACCAATAGTTATAAATAAAGTGCACAGTGAAGAGTTCAAACAACCACCAACAGTTGTAAATAAAGTGCACATTGAAGGGTTAAAACAACCACCAATAGTTGTAAATAAAGTGCACAGTGAAGAGTTAAAACGACCACCAATAGTTGTAAATAAAGCGCATAGTGAAGAGTTAAAACAACCACCAATAGTTGTAAATAAAGTGCACAGTGAAGAGTTGAAACAACCACCAATAGTTGTAAATAAAGTGCACAGTGAAGAGTTAAAACGACCACCCATAGTTGTAAATAAAGTGCATAGTGAAGAGTTAAAACAACCACCAATAGTTGCAAATAAAGTGCACAGTGAAGGGTTAAAACAACCACCAATAGTTGTAAATAAGGTGCAAAGTGAAGAGTTTAAACAACCACCAATAGTTGTAAATAAAGTGAACAGTGTAGAGTTAAAACAACCACCAATAGTTATAAATAAAGTGCACAGTGAAGAGTTAAAACAACCACCAATAGTTGTAAATAAAGTGCACATTGAAGAGTTAAAACAACCACCAATAGTTGTAAATAAAGTGAACAGTGTAGAGTTAAAACAACCACCAATAGTTATAAATAAAGTGCACAGTGAAGAGTTAAAACAACCACCAATAGTTGTAAATAAAGTGAACAGTGTGGAGTTAAAACAACCACCAATAGTTATAAATAAAGTGCACAGTGAAGAGTTACAACAACCACCAATAGTTGTAAATAAAGTGCACAGTGAAGAGTTAAAACGACCACCAATAGTTGTAAATAAAGTGCACAGTGAAGAGTTAAAACAACCACCAATAGTTGTGAATAAAGAGCACTGTGAAGGGTTAAAACAACCACCAATAGTTGTAAATAAGGAGAACAGTGTAGAGTTAAAACAACCACCAATAGTTATAAATAAAGTGCACAGTGAAGAGTTAAAACAACCACCAATAGTTGTAAATAAAGTGCACATTGAAGGGTTAAAACAACCACCAATAGTTGTAAATAAAGTGCATAGTGAAGAGTTAAAACAACCACCAATAGTTGCAAGTAAAGTGCACAGTGAAAGGTTAAAACAACCACCAATAGTGGTAAATAAAGTGCACAGTGAAGAGTTGAAACAACCACCAATAGTTGTAAATAAAGTTCACAGTGAAGAGTTAAAACGACCACCTATAGTTGTAAATAAAGTGCATAGTGGAGAGTTAAAACAACCACCAATAGTTGTAAATAAAGCGCACAGTGAAGAGTTGAAACAACCACCAATAGTTGTAAATAAAGTGCACAGTGAAGAGTTAAAACGACCACCAATAGTTGTAAATAAAGTGCATAGTGAAAAGTTAAAACAACCACCAATAGTTGTAAATAAAGTGCATAGTAAAGAGTTAAAACAACCACCAATAGTTGTAAATAAAGTGCACAGTGAAGAGTTAAAACAACCACCAATAGTTATGAATAAAGTGCACAGTGAAGAGTTAAAACAACCACCAATAGTTGTGAATAAAGTGCATAGTGAAGAGTTAAAACAACCACCAATAGTTGTAAATAAAGTGCACAGTGAAGAGTTAAAACAACCACCAATAGTTGTGAATAAAGAGCACTGTGAAGGGTTAAAACAACCACCAATAGTTGTAAATAAGGTGCACAGTGAAGAGTTAAAACAACCACCAATAGTTGTAAATAAAGTGCACATTGAAGGGTTAAAACAACCACCAATAGTTGTAAATAAAGTGCACAGTGAAGAGTTAAAACGACCACCAATAGTTGTAAATAAAGTGCATAGTGAAGAGTTAAAACAACCACCAATAGTTGTAAATAAAGTGCACAGTGAAGAGTTGAAACAACCACCAATAGTTGTAAATAAAGTGCACAGTGAAGAGTTAAAACGACCACCCATAGTTGTAAATAAAGTGCATAGTGAAGAGTTAAAACAACCACCAATAGTTGCAAATAAAGTGCACAGTGAAGGGTTAAAACAACCACCAATAGTTGTAAATAAGGTGCACAGTGAAGAGTTTAAACAACCACCAATAGTTGTAAATAAAGTGAACAGTGTAGAGTTAAAACAACCACCAATAGTTATAAATAAAGTGCACAGTGAAGAGTTAAAACAACCACCAATAACTGTAAATAAAGTGCACATTGAAGAGTTAAAACAACCACCAATAGTTGTAAATAAAGTGAACAGTGTAGAGTTAAAACAACCACCAATAGTTATAAATAAAGTGCACAGTGAAGAGTTAAAACAACCACCAATAGTTGTAAATAAAGTGAACAGTGTGGAGTTAAAACAACCACCAATAGTTATAAATAAAGTGCACAGTGAAGAGTTACAACAACCACCAATAGTTGTAAATAAAGTGCACAGTGAAGAGTTAAAACGACCACCAATAGTTGTAAATAAAGTGCACAGTGAAGAGTTAAAACAACCACCAATAGTTGTGAATAAAGAGCACTGTGAAGGGTTAAAACAACCACCAATAGTTGTAAATAAGGAGAACAGTGTAGAGTTAAAACAACCACCAATAGTTGTAAATAAAGTGCACAGTGAAGAGTTAAAACAACCACCAATAGTTGTAAATAAAGTGCACATTGAAGGGTTAAAACAACCACCAATAGTTGTAAATAAAGTGCATAGTGAAGAGTTAAAACAACCACCAATAGTTGCAAGTAAAGTGCACAGTGAAAGGTTAAAACAACCACCAATAGTGGTAAATAAAGTGCACAGTGAAGAGTTGAAACAACCACCAATAGTTGTAAATAAAGTTCACAGTGAAGAGTTAAAACGACCACCTATAGTTGTAAATAAAGTGCATAGTGGAGAGTTAAAACAACCACCAATAGTTGCAAATAAAGTGCACAGTGAAGGGTTAAAACAGCCACCAATAGTTGTAAATAAAGCGCACAGTGAAGAGTTGAAACAACCACCAATAGTTGTAAATAAAGTGCACAGTGAAGAGTTAAAACGACCACCAATAGTTGTAAATAAAGTGCATAGTGAAAAGTTAAAACAACCACCAATAGTTGTAAATAAAGTGCATAGTAAAGAGTTAAAACAACCTCCAATAGTTGTAAATAAAGTGCACAGTGAAGAGTTAAAACAATCACCAATAGTTGTAAATAAAGTGTACAGTGAAGGGTTAAAACAACCACCAATAGTTGTAAATAAAGTTCACAGTGAAGAGTTACAACAACCACCAATTGTTGTAAATAAAGTTCACAGTGAAGAGTTAAAACAACCACCAATAGTTGTGAATAAGGAGCACTGTGAAGGGTTAAAACAACAACCAATAGTTGTAAATAAGGTGCACAGTGAAGAGTTAAAACAACCACCAATAGTTATAAATAAAGTGCACAGTGAAGAGTTAAAACAACCACCAATAGTTATAAATAAAGTGCACAGTGAAGAGTTAAAACAACCACCAATAGATGTGAATAAGGAGCACTGTGAAGGGTTAAAACAACAACCAATAGTTGTAAATAAGGTGCACAGTGAAGAGTTAAAACAACCACCAATAGTTATAAATAAAGTGCACAGTGAAGAGTTAAAACAACCACCAATAGTTGTGAATAAGGAGCACTGTGAAGGGTTAAAACAACAACCAATAGTTGTAAATAAGGTGCACAGTGAAGAGTTAAAACAACCACCAATAGTTGTAAATAAAGTGCACAGTGAAGGGTTAAATTTAAAATATTTCTATCGACTTCAACCCTCTGTGTTAACACAGTCAACCCCACTTCAAGACTGAATGATTAGATTCAACCCCATCCTAATCGTATACAGTACAGTACAGGCACACTCTACAGTTCCTCTATGTTATTCCTACCCACTCTGGAGTCACTCTATGTTATCCCTACCAACTGTACAGTTATACATCACTTACACTGGGTGGGGTACGTTAAAGTGTATTAATATAACACGTGGTTAAGAATGGGGGGGGGGGGAAAGGGTTGGTGGTGACTTATTAATAGATATACATTATAAGCTAAATTAATATAGTAGTATAGAAAATTTATTTAATTATGATTTTACGTGTTTATCGAAAATTTTATGAAAAATATTTTTTATGAATTATTGCCTAACTTTTTTCCCAACAATTTTTTTTCCGACAAATTATCTTCGAATTTTTTTTACAGGGTGATAGTGGAGGACCGCTGATGATTCAAAGAAAAGACAAAAAACTGATGATGATTGGTAAGAAATGGAACAATTGTGATGAATAGAATTGGTATAATGAATTAAGTATTATGTATTCAAATGTTCACTCTTAAAGTAAATTATGTAAAATATATTTTTTTTGGATATACAGCCTAATATCAAAGCCATGACCTAAAATGACGTAACTCTAATTCAATAACAACATTATCATTAGTGTCATTTTATGATAGAATTTATAATCGAAATATTGTTCATTACGGTAAATATTGATAGTATTTTATCGTAAAATATCATAATTTCAAACATTATCGCCTAAATATTTTGTGTCCGACGAAAGACGATCTCTCGTATAAGTGCTATGCAGGTAAAGCTCTTACAACGACAGTATTTGTTCTGAAACGGAGACGCTATACAGATAGAGCGGCCGCTGTAAGATCACATAATACAGTTCAGTTTCAAAACAGCTTTTCAAAGAAACGCTTGTGATGTTAAACGATATTTGATAATTATTAAAGGGAAATTTTTATGAAATTTTTATAATAATTATATAACTTGCTTCATATAAATGTACGAAATAATAAGGTAGGTAAAATAAATATTAGCAATTAAATAGATGTGCATTACGTGAAAATATAAAATTTAATAGAGAATAGTTCTTTTTAATTTATACATAACTTTTCCAATCAAAGAAAATGTATAGGAAAAAGGTAACAAGATCAAATTGCTGAAAATTTAAAAAATAATACATTAAGCGTTGATTGCAATTTTTGGCACCTATATGAATATATTCAATGTATGACCAGGTACTTGGTAGACGAATAAATATTTGTTAAACCATATGATTTAAAGAAGTCGTTGTAGGAGCATGCATGGCTCTCAGAACGGATAATTTTGTCCTTTGTAGGTGGAGTCCGCTTAGAGATCGTCCACTGTACGAAATTTACCTGTATAATTATGATGAATTACGAATGAATTTTATTCGAATCACTTATTGTCGTAGATAAATTATCTTTATATCGTCGATTCAAATCATCTAGGTATACAGAAACGACAACAAATTTTCGACTTGGATATCACCTTCGGATAACTTTCCTTCATTTACCCCTTCTTTTACACCCTCTTTTACCTTCTTTTTTAGGGTTGGTGTCATGGGGTGAGGGGTGTGGGCGGGAGGGTTACCCCGGCATCTACACCAGGGTCATGAGCTTCCTCTCCTGGATTGAAATGAACACCAGGGACAGTTGCTACTGCGGACAGAGAGAAGGCAGAGGGTGATGTCCTTCATTTTAGGGGAAGAGGGCCACCAGTCTGTGATTTTTAGGGGAAAATGACATTCAGTCTATAAATTTTAAGGGAAAATGACACCCATTTTAAGGGAAAATGATTCCAGTCTGTGAATTTTAGGGAAAATGAGCCCCCAGTCCACAATTATAGGGAAAAATGATTTATATATCTATAAATATAGACCTATTCTGAAAATGTAGAATTAATAAAGTAGGAATACGATTTTAATGCATGTTTACTGCAATAATTCAAATATTTGTTTCAAAAATATCGAAATTAAACAATATATTGAATACTAGCTGTGTTCCATCAGAAACGACATTTTTAAATTGCGAATTCGATTCCGTTAAAATGCTTCAAGTGCTGTAAACTGATAGATACATCACTTTAAATTTAAAGAATGGATATTTATGATTATTAAATACATATTTATTGTCCTATATTGTATGTGCCACATCTCCTGAGGCCCTACAAAAGTTGTTGAATATTCACACATCCAGCCTGAACGACGCACGCTTCAGAACATTCTTGCAAACTTTTTTGAGTCTACTGGTTATATCTTCCAGTCTTAGAACACATTGTATAAGAGAATCAATGGAATCTGGTGTTTCCCTATAAACTCAGGTTTGTGTAGCAGTCCAGAAGTGAAAGTCCAAAGAGTTGAGATCTGGACTGTGTGCTGGCCAGGGATTTTCTGTTCTTCTGCTAATGAAATCGACCTCGAAACTATCATTGAGAAATTCTAGAACTGTATTTGTGCGCCGTATTGCATCCACAAAAGTGAAGAACGAGTTGCAGAATGGCTCAGCCTGGGCCAAATAATGTCCAGGAGAAGAATGAGGTATGAAACACCATTAACCGATGACAAGTTGCCATCATCGTCAAGGAATGCATGAACAATTGGAACCATTCTATTAATAATGACAACCAAGATCATTACCTTAACATCATACCTATCATTTGTTTCGCAGATATTTCGAGGATTTCCTTTTGTCCACACTTCTTCGTTTTTTATGTGATTTTTGATGGAGACCAAAGAACTTCTTGTCAGTCCAAAGGATTCTATCGACAATGTTGGATGGTTGCTGTAGAATCCACTGACAAAACTCTTTTCTGTGCCTTGTGGACATCAGTTAATGGTTGAACTGAAGTGTAGTGATAAAATCGGAAACGGTTAATGTGTGACAATAGATAGATTTTCTGAGAGAGCAACTTGGGGTTCCTTAAAAAAAATTCTTCGACTCCTGAATCACAGCTACTGTTTTTTTCATTTCCTTTTTCTTGTGGATGGAACCAGTCTCATTGAAAATACCACAAACTCTTGTGATCTTTTTCAGGTGGTAATATTTAGCCGCCCTTCCACTGATCTTGAAGTGAAACATGCAAGAAAGTGTTTTGGCAAACTGCAGATCGATCCATTTCTTCTCAAGTTCAGAATTTTTTTTCAGGTAGAACTTCAAAGCAAATTTTTATAGGTTGATAAAAATCCACTCTTTATGTACAAAATGGCGTATACATGATACGACTTGAAGAATTATAAAATTCTCCCAATTCGATGATTAAAAATGACGCTTCTGATGGAACACAGTGTAATTCATTAGTTCATATTTAGGGTCATTTTTTTAAATTTAACTATCGATATTGTTACATGATATTTAATAATTATTAATGTATTTAATTATACTAATTAGTGAGTGACCCATCAAATATGATGAACTATAAATTTTTGGTTATTTTTAATATTATCCTGATTTTTGAAAATAATATTCGGAATTTTTTGTTCTCCGTGTCATTTTTTAGATATTCACACAAAAATAGTGTTTTCATATGTTTTCCAGATTTTTTTTCTAGTAACCGTATTCCGGGTTTCAAATTATCTCTAAATGGTTTCGGTTATCAAGAGTTACCCATCAAAAACCATGGAATATAATTTTATTTAAATTTAGTAGATGGATTTTTTATTTAAAATATTCTTGATTTTTTATTTAAAATTTTCTTGATTTTTTTCTCTGGCTGTTTTTGTAATTCCAGATTTTTTTTTATAATCCTGGATTTTATTTTAAAATCAGATTTTTTTGTACTTTTTGATTATTTTGTAATCTCAGAATATTTTTTCTGTTATACAGACATTTATTTTAGTCATATCGTATCTTAAATGGGATCTTTTCTGTTTGCTGGGTGCATTAGAAAATAATGAAAATAATGCTAATATAATTATATCATTGATACGCGTTGTTATTCAATGACCTCTGCTCTATGAGAACTCTTTCCTTGATGACGAAAATTAGGAACTACTCATTTGTAAACAATTAATAACTGACTAATAAACATTTAATTATAATCATTAGATTATTATTATATAATATATATGCCATATAATAACCATATAATAATATATGGTTATCAAATATATTTCATTTTCAAATGCGACTAAGAAACAGAAAATTGTTATATTGATATTATTATTATTATTCTATTTTCATAATTATGCGCCAAAAAAAAAAAACAGAAACTTTTAAAATGAATAATTTAATATAACAATTCTGTATTTTTCTAATTGAATAATTCAAATTTGAAATTCAGTAACTATTATATTTTATTTTCATTATTTTCAAATGCGCCCAACAATTAACAGAAAAGATCCATTAAATGATAAAGAGTGACTTTTTTCTTGCTACGTACAGACGTATACACACTGTGTTAGTATATTTGTACAGGGTGATGATTAATTAATTTACTATATATTTATTTAATTTAATTTAACCCTATAAGTCCTGGCAAGTACTCTACATACAAAATTAAATTTTAAAATATTAAATTGAAAAAAAATTAAAATTAAAATTAAAAAAAAAAATTATTTCATTAATAATAAAAATGATCTAAATTTGAACTGTCGTATCAAGTATATAGGGTAAGTTCCAAATTATCGTACGATTTCACGTTTTCAATCATGTATTTCATATTATAATTAAAACAAAAGGTTAATATTAATTATTACATATAATTGTTCCATATGATCGAAGATGTGGAAATGTCCGATAACTCGAAACTAACCCTACAGAATATACTATTATATCAATAGCCTATATAATTTTTTTTAATATTATTTAATCTAAATAGAACAATAATGTCCCTTTTCTCAATTATATATTAAATCTAACTAATTTAACTAGAAGGCAAAAGAGAGTAGCTTTTCTACATCCATGAGCACTGTATACAATATGTACGTTTTCCTATCTAGATGTTTACCAATTTTTATATGATATATTTATATATGTAAATATTAAATGTGTTAAATGATAATATTTTATTAATATATAAATATATGCATTAATTATAATTTAAAAAATATAATATAAATTCGACTATGCCTTTATTTCAACCCTTTGCAAAATGAAATATAAATTATTGAAAATGAAGATATTCAATAGATTTATTCATCAATATATAGAAAAAATATGTGTGATATTATTATGTTATATTTATTTCACTAACAAATGTAAAACAAGAGAAACATTTATAATACTCTTTAACAATTTTCATTATTTTTAATAATTTTAAACATTTTCGATTCATTTTTATAAATAATTTTCAAATACATAATTTTTCTCAGGAAATTATTGTTACTTTACCGTACCTATGGGATTCAAACGGGGGATTTAAGATACAAATTCATGGAGTTGCCAATTACTGTATTAACTATAATACCATTTCCAACGAAGAAGTTACTTAAAACAATTTTTTGACACCGTGGAGTACGGCCCGCTTTACACTTGCGTTTTTTAAGAAGAGCTTTTTGCTTTGGTGTTAAAAACGCAAGTGTGAACACATTTTAAGAGGATCTTTTTTTGCTGCGGTGTAAAAAACGCAAGTGTGAACACATTTTAAGAGGATCTTTTTTTGCTGCGGTGTAAAAAACGCAAGTGTGAACACATTTTAAGATGATCTTTTTTCTGCGGTGTTAAAAACGCAAGTGTGAACACATTTTAAGAGGACCTTTTTTCTGCGGTGTTAAAAACGTAGCTGTGGAGCGGGCCTATTGATGGCGCCTAGCGATGACGTTATTAGTTTGAAAAAATTTGAACTCAAAACAGTCTCCACTTTATCATGAAGGTTGTTAAAAACTCAGCGGTGAAAGTATTTTTTTGGTTTCAAGCTTTCGAATAGGTACATTTCCTTTCATCATCAGGAACAAGTGGAAAAAGCCAGGACCTAGCTTCAAAGTTGATTTTTAATAACCTCTTGATATGATGATGTTACTGCATGCTATATTTCTCCTGACTTCTTTACTTGTCTTCTTCACAGCTCTAATTCTATAGATGAAGAACTGAGTATAATCTTTCTAGTACCTTATTATCTTATGCCTATTTCAAACGGGGCGTTTTTTCATGCCGCAGCAACAAATATGCAGCATGAATAAACGCCCAATCTGAGCAGACATACGGCACTTGTACGTACATTCTGTCATACATCTTTTCATGCAGCTTTTTTTTTTGCTGTGGTATGAGAAAACCGCTTGTGTGAAAGGGGCCTCAAGCCTAATTCACACGGGTCTCTTTTTCAACAAAAGAGCATCATAAAAAACGTCCTACCTAAGTCTACATACAAAATACATATGTTTATTCAATTCTAGCGTGTTTTCATGCAACATTTTCTTTGCTGTGTATACCAGCTGAAATAAATAATAATTATATCGTTTTTCCTTATATTCTCATGGAAAAAGTAGGAGGAGCTTAGCAAAAAGTCTGGTGGAAAGACTTAAAAAACCCTACGTGTGTACGGCCCTTAACGTGCAAGTTAGATAGGTTAAGATTGTGGATATCTTTATAGATAACAGCTGGAGTGCAGACTATTGATCAGAAAAAAAATGCATGGATGAACATCTAGGTCTTTTATATCATCTTATATAAACTTGTTTATAACATTTACAAGGAGAAAGAAAAACAGTAGTACCTCTCTATAATGAGATCCTGTATATTGATTATAGTCTCCTGAGTAAAGAAATAGCCTGTACAGTCTACAATGAACAAATTTTCTTTCGTCTGCAATAAAACTTTTCCACTATAGAGGTTACTTCCTGCTACACTGCTTTCTTTATGCAGGAATTCATTATAGATGAGTTCTACCGTATTGAATGAATTGTATTTTATCTAAACAGGTTACCTGCACTGAAATTAAATTCGAACATATCTCAGATATAGCAATACTGTTAATACCCAATTCTAAATAATTGAAATACGTATAAGAACCTTTCTTTTGGAGATATAAAAGCCATGGAGAAATCGTGGCCGGTAAATTCCACCGCGGAAAGTTCCCTCGCAGAAAGTTCCAAGAGGAAGATTCCACCATGGAAGATCCCACCATTTTGAAAAAAATAAGCTAATTAACAGTAAAATAAACAGTATATCTTAAAATGTATTTCTAAATCTAGGATTCTAGGTGATGTAATATTATAAATGTACAAATCTTGTTTTTCAAATATAAAACAATTAATTAATCCATTATATAGGCATTAAATATTCAACTGGTTAATCGTAACATAATATGAAGCTGGTATAGTAACACTGATAAATTTAGCTTCTTGAATTTGAAACACTAAGGTTCTGATTTTAATATTTGATACAAAAATAATTTTCTTATGTATATTCATTATTGAAAGTCTTAATATTGAGTCTAAATATGACAAACATGTTTTTAATGTCTATTTCTTTAGTTTAGAGTCAATTTAAATCAGCGACCTGCTTAAAACCCTATGTTTGAGATTTAGTTGAAATGCTTTAAATTTAAAATTTATTTTTGTAATACTTTCAATAGAGATTATTAAACAGTTTCAGAAGGTTTCAGTTTTGTAATTTTTTCTTTTTTTATTAAAATATATCGATAATAATTGAACATTTTATTTCAGTACGTACGTGTCGAATTTATTTTTAAATCCACCTTTTACAGTTGCCGATTTAAATTGAAATATATTTTGGTACATTTAAAAACCTGGGCGTAGATAATATACCTACATAAAATAAAACTTATGCAACAAAATAATGTCCTTATAATTTCAGTTTCAACATATATATGTTTAAAGAAAAATCAAACAGTATCTAAATTGTTGATCACTGGGCAGCGGAACTTTATTGTTTAATTTACTCTATTTTAATTTTATTAAAAATTTAATTGATTCATATTCTAAAGATTGTTTGATTTGTCTATTATTTTGTATGTTCGCCTTAGCTTATCTCTTAGGCCTTGACTTAACATAACATATTCTTATAATTTCTTAACTTTTTAACTAATGAAATGTTGTTCAGTTACCAACGAAATCACGGTTTTCTTTAAATCAGTTTTTATCAAATGTTATACCTTCATTAAATGAAAAATAATATTAGTTTCCGGCGGTGAAATAGTCCGTGGTGGAACTTTCCAGCAGTGGAACTCTCCTGGTGGAATTTACCTAGAACCGGAGAATGTATGTCCTCAGTGTGATATTACTTGATTATTGTTTAATATATATTCCTTCTGATCAAACATAGTTTTAAAGGCTAATTATACTTAATAGCTATTTTCATTTATAACCTTGGCTTAGATTATACATTACATGCTGATTTGATTTGAGTAGAAGTTAAACCAATGAAAGAAACTAACTATAATACTATTATAACCACTATTTATTTAAATAAAATTCACATGACGATATAAATTTTATAATTACTATTAAACAATTCATAATGATTCATATTATCATTAATACATATATACAATAATAGTTGTATAAATAATAAATATTTTCGGTACTATTTATGTGTAATAATAGTGCGATAATTAATTTACAGATAAATTTGCTATTATATATTAAAGGTAATGCTATTTTCACTTTCTTTCTCTTGTATTTTCTGCTTCATCATTTACTGCAATTTTCCCTCTGTTGCAAAAGAAAAATAAAGCCTTTTCTAACATCAGAAAATACTCTCGTACACTCTGAGGTGTGAAAGATAAAAAATAGTAATGTATTTTATATTCATTTTCATAAGATATTTTTATCACGATAATATATTTTTTATCACGATAAAATATTTTTTATCACAATAAAATAATTTTATTAAAACATTAAAGATTTTTCG